>JARQOD010004831.1:0-52032 GCA_033576555.1 Oophaga sylvatica
GGTAACCGTCATACCTGATGTTCTTTATAATAGATACTGGTCCAGTGACGGTCTCCAACCCCCAGACCCTGACTTTGCCGTATACGCCTCTAATGGCCTCCCTCTTGACTTACTGGGGGCTAAAAATAGACGTAAAAGTGGGGAGAGTGAGCTAAAGGATCAGGGACTTCTTGTAGTGAAGACTGTTAATGAGGAAAATGGGTTGAATGTGGTTTTAGGCACTAACATTATTAGTAACTGTTTGGAGGAGGTTGTGTTTTTACTCCAACAGCTCGCCGATGTTGCCAGACCAAAGCAAAAGGGAGTGATCCGGAAGGAGATCCGGACCCTGATGTGCCAGCAGCAAGGAAACTGACCGGTGGTGAGATTGGTAATGTACGGGTAAGACCCGAACCCCATTGTGATACCCCCATGAGTGAAATGCTTATTTGGTGTAGAGCAGCAATAGGTCTGAGAGGACAGAACTACCAAGCAGTAGTAGAGCCCCATTGTTCAGAACACAGACCTACACTCTTGACTGCCAGAGGGGTAGATGGAGGTACATAATGGGAGGGTGCCAGTGCGTCTTCTCAACTGGGGAGAGGATGAAGTCAAATTACCACGTTATGCCACTGTTGCTAAGTTACATGCTGTGGATAATAACTCCATTCACCCGACGGAGCCCTTAACCTCCCACAACCAGTGGAGGATAACGGTCCGACCACCAGGTGGAGGATTGGTGTCACAGCTCCATGTCGGGACGGACACCACTCCAGCCACCAGAAACAGGAGTATATCGAGTAGTTCAGGAGTATCACAGGTATTCAGCAAACACCCACTCGACTTTGGAAAAATTAAAGGGGTCCAACATCACATCCCCACAGGCAATCATCCTCCCATCAAAGAACGGTACAGGCCTATACCACCAGCACACTACCAGAAAGCCAAGGAGATGTTGCGTGACATGAAGGAAGCAGGGTGATAAGGGATAGTTGTAGTCCCTGGGCAGCCCCTGGTCCTAGTCAGGAAAAAGGATGGAAGCATGAGAATGTGTGTAGATTACCGACAAGTAAATCGCATTACACATAAAGATGCATACCCTTACCACGCATGAGGAATCCTTGCTGCTTAAAGACTGCTAATTACTTTTCCACCCTTGACCTCACTAGTGGGTACTGGCAAGTAGCTGTGGCTGAGGAGGATCAGGAGAAGAGGCATTTCACCACCCCAATGGGACTCTGTGAGTTTGACAGGATGCCGTTTGGACTCAGCAGTGCCCCTGGAACGTTCCAGAGAGTGATGGAGAGCTGCCTGGGACATCTCAACTTCGAACTGTGTTGACTATACCTGGAGACGTAATTGTGTACTCCAAAATTATGAAGATCACTTGAAGCACCTGGCGGAGGTATTCGAGTCACTGTCCAAGTATGGGATGAAACTGAAGTCTTCAAAGTGCCACCTGCCAAACAAAAGGTACAGTACTTGGGACTAGAGTTGAGCGACTTTGTCGGATCGGGTTTTGTGAAACCTGACTGAAACAAATTTTGAGTCAGACGAAACATTCATCCACTCAATGCCGACTTTTATTCCCATTGACTTGCATTGGGTCGGGTTCGGACGAAACTCTGACCAGTTTCGTCTGACTCAAATTTTGTTTCAGTCGGGTTACAAAACCATCCACCAAAGTCGCTCAACTACTTGGGACATATTGTCAGCTCAGAAGGAGTTGCGCCAGACCCCGAGAAGATCACCGCCATCCAGAAATGGCCAGAGCCTAAGAACCTCAAGGAGGTACGTCAGTTCCTGGGACTGACAGGATACTACCGGAGGTTTGTGAAGGACTACCAAGAAAGCAGCGCCTCTGCAAGACCTCCTGGTGGGACAGTCCCTCAAGAGCAGAAATTCTCCATCCCACTGGGGTACAGAACAGGCTGAGCATTTAAGGAGATGAAGGAGATCCTGACAGGTGATGTGATCCTAGCCTACCTGACTACAGCCAGCCGTTCCTGCTGTATACTGATGCCAGCAATGAAGGATTGGGAGCTGTCCTCAGTCAGAAGCAAAATGGCCTGAGAAAGTCATCGCATATGCAAGCAGGAAGCTCCGCCCGACCGAGAGGAACCCAGAGAACTACAGCAGCTTCAAGTTGGAGTTCCTGGCACTGGTCTGGGCCATTACCGAGAGGTTCAAGCACTACCTAGCCTCCAGCAATCACGGCTATACTGCAATAACCCTTGACGCATCTTGTTGTGAATGTGTTAGAAATGAATTCTGAGCAGAAGCTCCCTCTGGTGTTACAAACAGTACTGAACCATTCATGAGGATTGGCAATCAGGAGTTACAGACTGGTCTTATATAAGGGAGGTTCCCTCCCATCAGGGTTGCCGGTGATCAATTGTTCTTGTCTCAAACTGTGGTTCCTGGTTCACTTGGAAGCTTGCTGAGTGTTGCCTGTATCTTCTGCTATCAGATAAGAATATTTTCTGCTTTTATTTTTGTGCTTGCTTTTTGCATTTTCCTGCACTTCTGTGGAGGTCAGCCAGGTCCCCTCGGGGGATTGTGCTCCTCTCAGTTTATCTGAGCCACTGTTATTTGTTCATTTGCCTTTTCCAGTTTTTTCAGTGGCTGCGGCTTAGTTTTGTTACACCAGAGAACTAATTTAGGTGGTAGAGGTCGTGTGATCTCAGGTGTTTTGCAATTAGTAGAGTTGGTATTTTTTTAGGGTTTTTTGGATTGCAGTAAGTGTCCTTCCTATCCTTTTCTGTCCAGGTAGTTTGGGCCCCAACGTTTGCTCATACTATTTTCTGTCTGTGTCTGTATTTCCTCTTGTCTAACCGCCATTACATGTTTGGGGGCTTCCTATGTTCTTTGGGATCTGCTCCGGGGCAGATAGCTTTCCTCTTTCTATCTTTAGGTGTAGTTAACCTCTCAGGCTGTGACGAGGCGTCTAGGACCAATGTAGGAACGCTCCATGGCTGCCTTTAGTTGTGGTGGTTAGTCAGGGTACTGCAATCCAGTAGATTCCAAGCTCTCTGGTGTATTGCCGTTTTTGCCTGCTGTCCTCAGCTGCCAAATCATAACAGTATCACCGCCAAACTGAAAATTTATGGTACTCACAGAAGGGAAAAAAAAGTGTGGAAAGAAAAAGTTGTCAGAGTTGTCAGAGATTTTTTTTTTTCTGTTTGTTGCATTTTTTTTCCCTCTTTTTCTCTGGGTGCTGAGGAGGATTTTTTTTTCTCTCAATGGAGTTTGCACAGTTGTCTGGCTGTGTGGATCAGCTTGCCACTGAAGTTCGGAGTATTGCTACCTATCTTGCAGGTTGCCGGTTGTGGAACCTAGGATCCCCATGCCAGATTTTTTTTGGGGATCGAGCTAAATTTCTGAATTTCAAAAATAACTGTAAGTTGTTTTTTGCCTTAAAACCTAAGTCCTCAGGGAACGCAGCGCAGCAGGTTCAAATTGTCATCTCTCTCCTGCGTGGCGATCCTCAGGATTGGCTTTTTCCCTGACACCTGGGGACCCTGTTTTGAGTATTTGATGCATTTTTTCTGGCTCTGGGGTTATTGTACGATGAGCCTAATGTCACTGATCAAGCTGAAAAAACCTTGTTGGCATTAAATCAGGGCTTGAGGACGCTGAGTTGTACTGTCAGAAATTCCGAAAGTGGGCAGTCCTGACCAAATGGAATGATGATGTTTGGCAGCCTTTTTCGGAAGGGTCTGTCAGAGAATGTAAAAGATGTTATGGTGGGTTTCCCTGCTCCCTCTGATCTCAATGATTCTATGTCATTAGCAATTCAAATTGACAGACGTTTGCGTGAGCGTAGAGGTATGCGTGGAATAATGTTGCCTTGTGAACCAGCTTCTGAGTCCATGCAGTGTGATAAGTGGCTTCTGGGGCACAGCGTCATGAGTTTCGAAAATGCAATGGGTTATGTTTCTACTGTGGTGACGCCTCTCATGCTATTTCAGTCTGCCCTAAGCGGGAAGACGTTTTGCACGCTCAGTTGTCTTGGGTAGTGTTCAGACTAAATTTCTATTGACTGTTACCCTGATTTGCTCCCTGCCCACATTTTCTGCTCAGGCTTTTGTTGATTCGGAGCAGCTATTAACCTGATGGATTTTGATTTTGCTAAAGTTGTGGGTTTCCCTTGATACCCCTACGGAAGTCTATTCCCTACTGGGGATTGATTCTACCCCTTTGGCTGAGAATAAACCCCAGTTCTCTACTCAGGTGATAATGAGGGTTGAACCTGATCATCAGGAAGTTGCAAATTTTTGGTGCTGTATAATCTGCATGACATTTTGTACTGGGTTTCCCTTGGTTCAGTCTCATAATCCTGTTTTGGATTGGAAATCTGTGTCTGTAACCAGTTGGGGCTGCCAATGTGTTAATGCCAACACTCCTGTTTTTTCTGCCTCCCCCAGGCTCAGGATGTTCCTGACTTTTTGACTGATTTTTCTGATGTGTTTAGCGAAAGTAAATCTGCATCCTTGCCCCCCATAGGAGCTATGACTGCGCTATTGAATTAGTGCCTGGTAGTAAATTCCCTAAAGGTCGCCTTTTTAACTTGTCTGTACCTGAACATGACGCTATGCGGTCTTATATCAAGGAGTCATTGGAGAAGGGTCATATCAGACCATCCTCTTCACCCTTGGGTGCCGGTTTTTTCTTTGTGGCCAAAAAGGATGGTTCATTAAGGCCGTGTATTGATTATCGTCTCTTGAACAATATCACTGTGAAATATCAATATCCGTTACCCTGATTTCTGACCTGTTTTCCAGGGTGAAAAGTGCTACTTGGTTTACCAAGCTTGACCTCAGGGGGGCGTATAACCTTATTCGCATTAAGCACGGGGATGAATGGAAGACGGCGTTTAATACCCCAGAGGGGCATTTTGAGTACCTAGTGATGCCCTTTGGGCTCACTAATGCTCCTTCCGTCTTCCAGTCCTTCATGAATGACATTTTCAGGGATTTTGTGGATACATTTCTGATTGTTTATTTGGATGATATCTTGATTTTTTCCAATGACTGGGACTCTCATGTGAAACATGTTCGGACTGTGTTCCAGATTTTGAGAGAGAATGCTCTGTATGTGAAGGGATCAAAGTGTTTTTTGGCGTACAGAGGATCTCATTTCTGGGATTCATTTTGTCTCCATCTGTTATTGAAATGGACCGGTCAAGGTTCAGGCCATCTGTGATTTGGGTCCAACCTACTTCATTAAAGGCTCTTCAGAGATTCTTGGGTTTTGCCAATTTTTATCGTAAATTTATTGGTATTTCTCTGTTATTGTTAAACCATTGACTGATTTGACCAAAAAGGGTTCTGATGTGGTGAATTGGCCTCCTGAGGCAGTCTCTGCGTTTCAGGAACTTAAGCAGAGATTCACATCTGCTCCTGTTCTACGGCAGCCTGATGTTTCTCTGCCATTTCAGGTGGAGGTTGATGCCTCTGAAATTGGGGCAGGTGCCGTTTTGTCCCAAAGAGATCCAGAGACCTCTAAAAGTAACCCTTGTGCCTTTTTCTCTCGAAAATTTTCTCCAACTGAACGTAATTATGACGTGGGTAATCGGGAGTTATTGGCCATGAAGTGGGCTTTTGAAGAGTGGAGACATTGGCTGGAGGAGCCAAACATCAGGTGGTGGTCCTCACGGACCATAAGAATCTGGTTTATCTGGAATCAGCCAAGCGACTTAATCCTAGACAGGCCAGGTGGGCCTTGTTTTTCACACGTTTTAATTTTGTGGTTTCCTTTCTTCCTGGCACTAAGAATGTTAAGGCGGATGCCCTCTCGAGGAGTTTCCTTGCGGACTCTCCTGAGTTATCTGATCCTGCTGTTATTTTGAAAGAGGGTGTAGTTCTTTCCGCCATCTCGCCCAATTTGAGACTGGCTCTGGAAGGGTGTCAGGAGGATAAACCCGAGCGCTGCCCTATTGGGAAATTGTTTGTCCCAGACCGTTGGAAAAAGAGTGTGATGTCTGAGATTCATTTTTCCGCGTTGGCCGGTCATCCCGGAATTTTTGGTACCAGAGACTTGGTTAGTCGGTCCTTTTGGTGGCCTACTTTGTCTCGTGACGTCAGGGAATTTGTGCAGTCCTGCGGGACTTGCTCTCGCTCCAAGCCTTGCTCTCGCTCTAGTGGTTTGTTGATGCCATTGCCTGTGCCCAAGAGACCATGGACCCATATCTCTATGGATTTCATTTCCGACCTCCCTGTTTCTCAGAGAATGACCGTTATCTGGGTGATTTGTGATAGGTTTTCCAAAATGATACATCTTGTGCCATTACCTAAGTTGCCTTCCTCCTCCGAATTGGTGCCTTTGTTCCTTCAGCACGTGGTTCGGTTACACTGCATTCCTGAGAACATTGTGTCTGACAGAGGAGTCCAGTTTGTTTCCAGATTTTGGAGGACTTTTTGTTCTAAACTTGGTGTTCAATTGTCTTTCTCCTCGGCTTTTCATCCTCAGACCAATGGACAAACTGAGAGAACAAACCAGACATTGGAGACTTATCTGAGATGCTTTGTGTCTGCTGATCAAGATGACTGGGTCTCTTTTCTGCCTTTGGCTGAGTTTGCTCTTAATAATAGGGCTAGCTCTGCCACTTTGATGTCTCCATTTTTCTGCAATTTTGGGTTTCACCCTCGATTTTCTTTGGGACAGACGGAGGCTTCTGTCTGTCCAGGTGTTGACTCTGTTGTATAGCGTATGCAGCAGATTTGGGACCAGGTAGTGGAGAGGTTGTCCCTCTCTCAGGACAGGGCCCAGCGGTTTGCCAACCGGCATAGGACTGATGGTCCTCGGTTTGAAGTGGGGGACTTGGTCTGGTTGTCCTCAAGAAATATCCCTATGAGAGTTGCATCTCCTAAGTTTAAGCCTAGGTTCATTGGACCTTATAAGATCTTGGAGATTCTTAATCCTGTTTCCTTTAGTTTGCTTCTTCCGGGGACATTTAAGATCCATAACGTGTTCCACAAGTCCTTATTGAAGAGGTTTGTCGAGCCAGTGGTTCCTATGGCTGTGCCTCCTGACCCTGTTTTGGTTGAGGGCAATCTGGAGTATGTGGTTGAGAAAATATTGGATTCTCGTTTTTCTAGACGGAAACTCCAGTATTTGGTTAAGTGGAGAGGTTATGGTCAGGAGGACAATTCTTGGGTGTTTGCTTCGGACATCCATGCTAGGAGACAGATCCGTGCATATCACAGAGCTCATCCTGACCAACCTGGTTGCCCAAATGAGGGTTCGGTGACCCCTCCTCAAGGGGGGTGTTGTGAATGTGCTAGAAATGAATTCTGAGCAGAAGCTCCCTCTGGTGGTTACAAACAGTACTGAACTATCCAATGAAGATTGTGAAGATTGGCGATCAGGTGTTTCTGACTGGTCTTATATAAGGGAGATTCCCTCCCATCAGGGTTGCCGGTGATCAATTGTTCTGGTCTCATCTTTGATTCCTGTTCACTTGTAGCTTGCTGTTTCGTGCCTGCATCTTCTGCTAACAGATAAGACATTTTCTTCTTTTAGTTTTTTGTGCTTGCTTTTTGCATTTTGTCCTGCACTTCTGTGGGGGTCTGCCGGGTCCCCTCCGGGGCTTGTGCTCCTCTCAGTTTAGTTCAGCCACTGTTGTTTGTTCATTTGCCTTTTCCAGTTTTTTCAGTGGCTGCTGTTTAGTTTTTGTTACACCAGAGAACTAATTTAGGTGGTAGAGGTCGTGTGATCTCAGGTGTTTTTGTAATTAGTAGAGTTGGTACTTTTCAGGGTTTTTTGGGATTGCAGTAAGTGTCCTTCCTATCCTTTTCTATTTAGGAAGTTTGGGCAAAAACGTTTGCTCATACTATTTTCTGTCTGTGTCTGTATTTCCTCTTGTCTAACCGCCATTACATGTTTGGGGGCTTTCTATGTTCTTTGGGGATCTGCTCCGGGCAGATAGTTTTCCTCTTTCTATCTTTAGGTGTAGTTAGCTTCTCAGGCTGTGACAAGGCGTCTAGGACCAACGTAGGTATGCTCCACGGCTGCCTTTAGTTGTGGTGGTTAGTCAGGGTACTGCAATCTCATAGTTTCCAACCTCTCTGGTGTATTTCCTTTTTTGCCTGCTCTCCTCAGCTACCAAATCATAACAGGGGGGGTACTGTTGTGAATGTGTTAGAAATGAATTCTGAGCAGAAGCTCCCTCTGGTGGTTACAAACAGTACTGAACCATTCAATGAGGATTAGCAATCAGGAGTTACAGACTGGTCTTATATAAGGGAGGTTCCCTCCTATCATGGTTGCCGGTGATCAATTGTTCTTGTCTCAACTGTGGTTCCTGGTTCACTTGGAAGCTTGCTGAGTCTTGCCTGCATCTTCTGCTATCAGATAAGATATTTTCTGCTTTTATTTTTGTGCTTGCTTTTTGCATTGTTCCCTGCACTTCTGTGGAGGTCAGCCAGGTCCCCTCCGGGGCTTGTGCTCCTCTCAGTTTATCTGAGCCACTGTTATTTGTTAATTTGCCTTTTCCAGTTTTTTCAGTGGCTGCGGCTTAGTTTTGTTACACCAGAGAACTAATTTAGATGCTAGAGGTCGTGTGATCTCAGGTGTTTTTGCAATTAGTAGAGTTGGTATTTTTTAGGGTTTTTTTGGATTGCAGTAAGTGTCCTTCCTATCCTTTTCTGTCCAGGTAGTTTAGGCCCCAACGTTTGCTCATACTATTTTCTGTCTGTGTCTGTATTTCCTCTTATCTAACCGCCATTACATGTTTGTGGGCTTCCTATGTTCTTTTGGGATCTGCTCCGGGGCAGATAGCTTTCCTCTTTCTATCTTTAGGTGTAGTTAACCTCTCAGGCTGTGACGAGGTGCCTAGGACCAACGTAGGAACGCTCCACGGCTGCCTTTAGTTGTGGTGGTTAGTCAGGGTACTGCAATCCAGTAGATTCCAACCTCTCTGGTGTATTGCCGTTTTTGCCTGCTCTCCTCAGCTGCCAAATCATAACACATCTTGAAACAGCCAAGTTGGGAGCCATGGAACAACGCTGGATGGCTCGGCTGTCAAACTACCAATTCACAATCAAGTATCGGGCGGCCGCAAGAACGCCAACGCTGATGCCCTGTCTAGGATGCCTCATGAGTCGACACAGAGGAGTAAGTGGAAGACCTAGAGGAGATTGAACTACCTGCCTTTCACAGGAATGGGATGATCCACGAGCAACGAGTCTTCGGGAGGCAGCACGGTAAGATGTTAAATCCTTTACCTCACCACAGCTGGAAGGAGACCCAAGACAGTGATCCAGTGGTTAGCCGTATCAAGGAGCTGATAACTCAAGAAGGTTCCTCCTTGGAGAAGGATGCGTCTCCACAAGCAAGGCAGCTGTGGAATGAGAGAAGCCGGCTGTTTATCTACCGTGAGAAGCTGTGCCGGAGATACGTTAATCCAAGAACCCACGAGATGGTATGGCAGATAGTAGTCCCCAGAACGGATGTCCAGATGGTGTTGGAAGCTTACCACGATCAAGCGGGGCACTTTGGCTGGAAGAAACTGGAGACCCTATTGAAGTGTCATTTCTACTGGGTGGGAATGCGCAGCTCTATTGAGAGATGGTGCAAAGACTGTGGACCCTGTAACCTCAGAAGAAAAGACTACAGCAGCCAGAAGGCACCCCTGCAACCCATCAAGACGACTCGTCCCTTGGAGATCGTGGCCCTGGACCATGTCAAGTTGTCACCCAGCCGGTCAGGATACTCCTATGCCCTGACCATGGTAGATCACTACTCCAGGTTCCTGGTGGTCGCCCCTGTCAAAGATCTAACGGCAGAGACAGCAGCGAAAACGTTCCAAATGTATTTCTGCAGACCCCATGGATATCCTGAGCAGGTGCTGACTGACCAGTGAGCAGCCTTTGAGGCCGAGTTGTTCAAAGAGTTCTGTAATTTGTACGGATGTAAGAAGATAAGAACCACACCGTATCACCCACAAACCAATGGTCTCTGTGAAAAGATGAATCACATCGTCATTGATCTGCTGAAGACTGTACCACTCGAGGAGAGGAATCGGTGGCCAGACCTACTACCTGATTTGTTAGATCTGTACAATCACATACCTGTGAGTTCCACCAATTGCACCCCAGCCTACCTCATGCGGGCAAGACCAGGAAAGCTGCCCATGGATTTGGAACTTGGTGTTGTAGAACCAGAAGCTGATGTGACTACTGAAGACTGGGACACAAACAGACACGAACAGTACAGAAAAGTACAAGCCTGCGTTGAAGATAGTCTCAATACAGTAAGGGACAAGCAAGAGGATCACTACAACAAAAGTGCGCCAGCTGAACCTTTCGCACCTGGTGAAGTCGTGCTGAAAAGAAAGAGGAGGATGCACAAATTCGATGATCAATGGGAAAGAGAGCCTTACGTTGTACAGAATTCAAGGTTTGACAACAAGAAAACGTGTATAATTAGTAAAGATGGAGGAAGAACGACTACAACTGTATCCAGAGATCACTTAAAGTTATGTCCAGATTTGTTAAAGCTTCAAGAGGAAGAACCTGTCATCAATAAGGAGGAACAAGGTGAAGTCATACATACAGACTTAGGAGATTTCCCCGCGGATTGGCCCCACATTGGAGAAGCCGTTATCATCCCTGGGCTTCAATTCTATCAACAACAAGGAGAATCTCAACATCAAGTCGAGCCATTTGCCGCAGTAGAGTCAGTTCCAGAGGAACCTGCTCAAGCAGAACCCCAAGAAGCAGATTCTCAAGAAGCAGAATCCCAAGAAGCAGATTCCCAAGAAGCAGAATCTCAGGAAGAAGGATCCCCTGTAGAGATGGAACCGGTTCACCCAGTTCACAGTATACTTGCCAGCCCAGTAGGAAGGTTAAGGCAATTCTACAATTCACTTGCACGTAGAACAGATTAACTAACACCCCAACTATCACTGCACCACGTAGGTCAGTACGCATTACAAGGGGACAATTACCTGTTAGGTACAGAGAGTAAAGGCCTAACAAATGTAAATAATTATCCTAGAGCCAGTGTACATGAATGTATATATTGTTGCTTATTGATATGTTTTCCTTTTGATACCAAAACAAGTAAATGGTCATTATTGTTACTTGTTTCCCTACCTTTGAGCAGCCTTTTTCCAAAAGAGACTAGGACTTTTCCGGTTGCTCAATTCCTCATTGTTTTTACTCACGTATATAGTTATTTATTCATCTATGCAACAGTTTAAGATTCTCACTTCCCGTATGGGAAGAGTTAAATTGTTTATTGTTATATGTTTTGTATTTCAGCCCCGGAGTGCTGAGTCTTACTAGGAGGGAATGTGGAGCCCAGCTGCGTCTGGATTCATATCTCCCAGAAGGGTGCGCAGAAGGAGTTCACCACAAGAGGTCTCAATATACATGCACACATCTTCACCCATCCCTAAGTCCACCAGAGGGAGCTCTGATAGTGATATATAAGAGGGTGAAGACAGGAAGAACAGTTCAGTGAAGCTCTGAGTTCAGTTAAGTGAGTTCTGAGAACAGATAGTTCTGAGCAGAGCTCAGTTGTGTGTGCTCGTGTAGGGCCAGAGTAGGCCGAGAGCAAGTGGAGAGAGAGTGACAGAGGTAGAAGAGCCTATCAGCTTACCTCAACAAGTATTCACCAGACACCGGGGTCTGAGCCTATAGGGATCTCCACGACCCATTAGGAGAACACCGGAGTTCCTGGAGGACTACAAGTCCCAGGAGTACCACAGAGGTGATACGTAGCAGGATCGGAAGGACTGAGTACTGGCGGCGGGATCCAGCCATCAGGGACCCTGTCCTTTCAGAGAAGGTCCAATCACAAGGTCAGCCAGGTGCAAGACGGAGACTAAGTTAAGCCCAGCTACATGCAGGCCTGGACTTCATCACAAAAAGGCAGGGAACAGGAAGCCACACACCTACTCAGTGGGAGACTCTGGATGTGCACCCTTCATCCTACAGGGCTCCGGGAAGTGCCTGCAACATCTACAGTAAAAGGTACCAAAGCGACTAGTGTGTGTGTGTCCATCTTCTTACCCTTAACTGCCGGGTCCCCTCTCCTCCGTCCTGCACCCCTACACACTCATCTACCCTGAAGGACTCAGCATTACCTGTGGAAGGCCTAACACCTTGCTGCCCAATATCAACCCTTCAGTGGATCTGCACAGCAGCGCTGGTCACCCTGACCAGGTACCACAGGTGGCGTCACAAATCATCATACAAACATTCAATCCCCTGTAAATATCCCCCATTAACGGTGAGCGCCCAGGGTCACGGACCGAGCTGCAGCTACAATGACATCCCCCATAGAAGGCAACGGGCTCGGTGCCGAGTACCCCACGGCCCTGGCGGGCGACTCACGTGCACCACTGGTGTTTTATGGAAAAGCACATGTAAGATTATGCAACAGTCTCTGCTGATACTCCTGCATGCGTGAATCCCTTTCTATGGCAGGAATTATTTAGGCAAATTTACTTTTGTACCGGGGATCTAAGAGTGTGGCTACCCAGTAGTCAGGATTATTTCGAATTCTGACAATTCGAGGGTCATGTTGCAGGTAGTGCAGCAAGAAGGAACTCATGTGTCTTGCGCATCCAGGAGCACCAAGTCCCTGTTGTGTTGGTGGCGAGGTAAGAAGAATCATGCTGCCTTCCTCTGCCTCTCTCCCCCAACCTCGCACAACAGAAATGTGATCAAGGTCTCCCTCATCTGATGAGTCTTCCATGCCCATCGCCAGTTCGTCCTCCACTTCTTCCTGGCCTCCTGCACCTTCCTCACTAGTTTGGCTGCTACCATGCGCCCTGGTTAATCCCTCTCCCCCACCCTCCTAATTGACAACTCTAGAGTTGTTTGCATAAAAAAAGATGGATGGAAACCGAGCAGAGCTGAGTGGCCAAATTGTGGTACTAGCCCAAAAGGATTGGCTGGGTTAGAAGCAGTAAAACAATTTTATTAGATACACAGGTGGTGGAGCTTGGTATAGATGGCCTAATAGAATGAGTACCAAACACTGCTACTATGCCCACAATAATTTTCCAGGCAAGATGCAGCTAAAAATTATTAGTCATTTGAAAGTTGGTGGAGCTTAGTGTAGATGGCCTAAGAGAATATGAACCACAAACTGCTACTATGCCCAAAATTATTGTCCAGGCAAGATGCAGCTAAAAATTATTAGTAATTTGAAAGCTGGTGGAGTTTAGTATAGATGGCTGTTGTGAATGTGTTAGAAATGAGTTCTGAGCAGAAGCTCCCTCTGGTGGTTGCAGACAGTGCTGAACCATTTAGTGAAGATTGGCAATCAGGAGTTACAGACTGGTCTACATAAGGGAGGTTCCCTCCCATCAGGGTTGCCGGTGATCAATTGTTCTTGTCTCAACTGTGGTTCCTGGTTCACTTGGAAGCTTGCTGAGTTTTGCCTGCATCTTCTGCTCTCAGATAAGACATTTTCTGTTTTTTATTTTTTTTATTTTTGTGCTTGCTTTTTGCATTGTTTCCTGCATTTTTGTGGAGGTCAGCCAGGTCCCCTCCGGGGGCTTGTGCTCCTCTCAGTTTGTCTGAGCCACTGTTGTTTGTTCATTTGCCTTTTCCAGTTTTTTCAGTGGCTGCGGCTTGGTTTTGTTACACCAGAGAACTAATTTAGGTGGTAGAGGTCGTGTGATCTCAGGTGTTTTTGCAATTAGTAGAGTTGGTACTTTTTAGGGTTTTTTGGGATTGCAGTAAGTGTCCCTCCTATCCTTTTCTGTCTAGGAAGATTGGGCCCCGTTTGCTCATACTATTTTCTGTCTGTGTCTGTATTTCCTCTTGTCTAACCGCCATTACATGTTTGGGGGCTTCCTATGTTCTTTGGGGATCTGCTCCGGGGCAGATAGCTTTCCTCTTTCTATCTTTAGGTGTAGTTAACCTCTCAGGCTGTGACGAGGCGTCTAGGACCAACGTAGGTACGCTCCACGGCTGCCTTTAGTTGTGGTGGTTAGTCAGGGTACTGCAATCCAGTAGATTCCAACCTCTCTGGTGTATTTCCGTTTTTGCTTGCTCTCCTCAGCTACCAAATCATAACAGTATCACCGGCCAAACTGAAAATTATATGGTACTCAACAGAAGGGAAAAATAGTAAAAGGAAAAAGAAAAAAAGGAAGTTGTCAGAATTTTTTTTTTCTCTGTTTGTTGCATTTCCCTCTTTTTCTCTGGGTGCTGAGGAGGATTTTTTTTTCTTTCTCTCAATGGAGTTTGCACAGTTGTCTGACCGTGTGGATCAGCTTGCCACTGAAGTTCGGAGTATTGCTACCTATCTTGCTAGGTTGCCGGTTGTGGAACCTAGGATCCCCATGCCAGATTTATTTTTGGGGGATCGAGCTAAATTTCTGAATTTCAAAAATAACTGTAAGTTGTTTTTTGCCTTAAAACCTAAGTCCTCAGGGAACGCAGCACAGCAGGTTCAAATTGTCATCTCTCTCCTGCGCGGCGATCCTCAGGATTGGGCTTTTTCCCTGACACCTGGAGACCCTGTTTTGAGTAATGTTGATGCATTTTTTCTGGCTCTGGGGTTATTGTACGATGAACCTAATGTCACTGATCAAGCTGAAAAAACGTTGTTGGCATTAAATCAGGGGCTTGAGGACGCTGAGTTGTACTGTCAGAAATTCCGAAAGTGGGCAGTCCTGACCAAATGGAATGATGATGCTTTGGCAGCCCTTTTTCGGAAGGGTCTGTCAGAGAATGTAAAAGATGTTATGGTGGGTTTCCCTGCTCCCTCTGGTCTCAATGATTCTATGTCATTAGCGATTCAAATTGACAGACGTTTGCGTGAGCAAAGAGGTATGCGTGGAATAGTGTTGCCTTGTGAACCAGCTTCTGAGTCCATGCAGTGTGATAGAGTGGCTTCTGGGGCACAGCGTCATTAGTTTCGAAAATGTAGTGGGTTATGTTTTTACTGTGGTGACGCCTCTCATGCTATTTCAGTCTGCCCTAAGCGGGGAAGACGTTTTGCACGCTCAGTTGTCTTGGGTAGTGTTCAGACTAAATTTCTGTTGACTGTTACCCTGATTTGCTCCCTGTCCACATTTTCTGCTCAGGCTTTTGATGATTCGGGAGCAGCTATTAACCTGATGGATTTTGATTTCGCTAAACGTTGTGGGTTTCCCTTGATACCCCTACGGAAGTCTATTCCCCTACTGGGGATTGATTCTACCCTTTGGCTGAGAATAAACCCCAGTTCTCTACTCAGGTGATAATGAGGGTTGAACCTGATCATCAGGAGAGTTGCAAATTTTTGGTGCTGTATAATCTGCATGACTGTGCTAACAGCACTTCCAGGCAACAACTGGCGGTGTTGGAGCCCAGGGATGAGAAGACAACAGGGTGGAGGCAGCAGGACTGTTTGCCGTTCACACAGCAGGGGAACAGCTGACATTACTGAACCCCAGTAACACAGGAGCAAGTGTTGACTGTGCTAACAGCACTTCCGAGCAACAACTGGCGGTGTTGGAGCCCAGGGATGAGAAGACAACAGGGTGGAGGCAGCAGGACTGTTTGCCGTTCACACAGCAGGGGAACAGCTGACATTACTGAACCCCAGTAACACAGGAGCAAGTGTTGACTGTGCTAACAGCACTTCCGAGCAACAACTGGCGGTGTTGTAGCCCAGGGATGAGAAGACAACAGGGTGGAGGCAGCAGGACTGTTTGCCGTTCACACAGCAAGGGAACAGCTGACATTACTGAACCCCAGTAACACAGGAGCAAGTGTTGACTGTCTAACAGCACTTCCAGGCAACAACTGGCGGTGTTGGAGCCCAGGGATGAGAAGACAACAGGGTGGAGGCAGCAGGACTGTTTGCCGTTCACACAGCAGGGGAACAGCTGACATTACTGAACCCCAGTAACACAGGAGCAAGTGTTGACTGTGCTAACAGCACTTCCAGGCAACAACTGGCGGTGTTGGAGCCCAGGGATGAGAAGACAACAGGGTGGAGGCAGCAGGACTGTTTGCCGTTCACACAGCAGGGGAACAGCTGACATTACTGAACCCCAGTAACACAGGAGCAAGTGTTGACTGTGCTAACAGCACTTCCGAGCAACAACTGGCGGTGTTGGAGCCCAGGGATGAGAAGACAACAGGGTGGAGGCAGCAGGACTGTTTGCCGTTCACACAGCAGGGGAACAGCTGACATTACTGAACCCCAGTAACACAGGAGCAAGTGTTGACTGTGCTAACAGCACTTCCAGGCAACAACTGGCGGTGTTGGAGCCCAGGGATGAGAAGACAACAGGGTGGAGGCAGCAGGACTTTTTGCCGTTCACACAGCAGGGGAACAGCTGACATTACTGAACCCCAGTAACACAGGAGCAAGTGTTGACTGTGCTAACAGCACTTCCAGGCAACAACTGGCGGTGTTGGAGCCCAGGGATGAGAAGACAACAGGGTGGAGGCAGCAGAACTGTTTGCCGTTCACACAGCAGGGGAACAGCTGACATTACTGAACCCCAGTAACACAGGAGCAATTGTTGACTGTGCTAACAGCACTTCCAGGCAACAACTGGCGGTGTTGGAGCCCAGGGATGAGAAGACAACAGGGTGGAGGCAGCAGGACTGTTTGCCGTACACACAGCAGGGGAACAGCTGACATTACTGAACCCCAGTAACACAGGAGCAAGTGTTGACTGTACTAACAGCACTTCCAGGCAACAACTGGCGGTGTTGGAGCCCAGGGATGAGAAGACAACAGGGTGGAGGCAGCAGGACTGTTTGCCGTACACACAGCAGGGGAACAGCTGACATTACTGAACCCCAGTAACACAGGAGCAAGTGTTGACTGTGCTAACAGCACTTCCGAGGCAATAACTGGCGGTGTTGGAGCCCAGGGATGAGAAGACAACAGGGTGGAGGCAGCAGGACTTTTTGCCGTTCACACAGCAGGGGAACAGCTGACATTACTGAACCCCAGTAACACAGGAGCAAGTGTTGACTGTGCTAACAGCACTTCCAGGCAACAACTGGCGGTGTTGGAGCCCAGGGTCAAGGAGGATGTTTAAATACTAGATCAAGTATTTTCCTTGTTACGTGTCAATTAAAAATGTCTATACTCCAAACAAGAGAAATATAACCTTTAGTACCATAAGATGATGATTTTACTTTAAAAAATATATGTAAATTAATAATTTACAAACATAAACGCATACATTAACATGTTGAAAAGCAATGCAAACCACAATAAAAATAGGTTAAATAATCTGCTATACGGTTTTAAATAAAAGCATAAAGTACATATCAGAATCCATTAATGATGGATAAGTAACAGTATGTACACCATTTTTATTGTGTAGACAATGAATGGCTGACTTAAAAACATAATCAGAATTACAAGTTATCTGTGACATTCATAAAACTTTACATTTGGTGAATAATATCACTAAAAAGTTTTTAAAAATATCTAAAATTTCCATCATGTAATACTGATAATATGTGCCAATCATTTATATTAACAAACAAAACCTTTAAAAAGTGCATAGTGCTTAGTGAAAACAGCTATTTATGCCTGACTGTGGACTTGCAAGCATGACAACGGATAGATAAGGTATATATAGATGAGACTGCATAGCCACAGATGGTGAATGGCGATGTAATACTGTACCTCAATAAAGTGTGCGTTACTACTACATCCTTTTTTTTATATAGCTTTATAAACAGGGTACGTGCATGTATGCTTGTGCCTTTGTTTGGACGCACAGACTGGCTTCCTGCTGTGATGCGTTGGGTATTGGAGCGTCTGTGCGTCTTATGACGCAGACTAACATTCACGGTGCGCATCGTTCATCATCGCAAGCGTACCGACAACACAAAGGCGTTGTCATGACTGCTTTACTCAGTAAACATGCACCTATGATGAAACATACACGCATGTGCCCTATTACATAACAAGCTACAAGAAAAACGAGTGTGAGGTGTGACACAGCTGTTTTGTTAAGGTACAGTATTATATCGA
The DNA here is from genome assembly GCA_033576555.1 of Oophaga sylvatica. NCBI lineage: Eukaryota > Metazoa > Chordata > Amphibia > Anura > Dendrobatidae > Oophaga > Oophaga sylvatica. The sequence goes on from JARQOD010004831.1 coordinate 17,944, forward strand.
CATTGTACAGGTGTCGCTATTCAGTCTGATAAATAGATATCATTCACCTATTCTATAAGTTGTCGTTCTTTCAGCACCACTTACAGGTATATATTTTGCTATTGTGACTATGCACTATTGACTTTACCAAGGTAATGCATGATTTTTGTTACCGATTATCATGTTTACATGAAGGACCTTTATGATATGGGCTGTTAAATTTCTAATTAAATATGTAATTTTTAAAATGACACAAATATAAGTAATGTTGAAGAGGACTATTCCTACATGCATTGTTTGCACAATATTACAGGTGTACATCACGTCCTTAATCAACATTGGATTATTATATTTACTTGTATGCTTTTATTTAAAAGCCAAGAACACTGAAGTCTAACCTTCGCACTGCAGCTGTTGTCAAAGTTCAACCCACATTATGCACTTCCAACATTGCAGCATTTGAGTCATGATGTGAGTTGGATTTGTCTAAGCTATGGAGTGACAAGGTTGACCATCAGTATCCTATAGCATAAGTAGGCTTTTGTGTTTGCATTTGTTTTCGACATGTGCATATCTGAAATAATATGTCACAATTATTTAGTTACAGATTTGTGACAAAGAGTAATCATTTTATGGTTTTAAAGCTGACGTTTCAATTGTTTACAGCTTAGAAATCAGGGTGTAGCCTCATATCTATGTGTAGCACTAGACACTTTGACATGTCATGTTTTTTTCACCATGTGTAGGTAGCTAGCAGTAATTTTTGCCGGACACACAGCAGGGGAACAGCAGGCGTTACTGAACCCCACAAACACATCAGCGATTGTTTTCATCTGTGCATCTAACACTTCTGAGCAGCAACTGGCGGTGTTGAAGCCCAGGGTCAAGGAGGGTGTAGGCAGAGGCCTAGTATGAGATGTTTGAAGTTGAATTTGTAGTTAGCAGCAGTAATTTTTGCCAGACACACAGCAGGGGAACAGCAGGCGTTACTGAACCCCACAAACACATCAGCGATTGTTTTCATCTGTGCATCTAACACTTCTGAGCAGCAACTGGCGGTGTTGAAGCCCAGGGTCAAGGAGGATGTAGGCAGAGGCCTAGTATGAGATGTTTGAAGTTGAATTTGTAGTTAGCAGCAGTAATTTTTGCCAGACACACAGCAGGGGAACAGCAGGCGTTACTGAACCCCACAAACACATCAGCGATTGTTTTCATCTGTGCATCTAACACTTCTGAGCAGCAACTGGCGGTGTTGAAGCCCAGGGTCAAGGAGGGTTTTGAAATAAAATATTGAGTTATTGCCTTGTTACGTGGCCATTGCAAATGTATGTACTTCAAACAAGAATAAATTAAGTTTTACTAGGACAATAAAATGATGAATTTCAATTCCAAGAATAGAAAAATATTTATACTTGAGAGTCCTCAGTGGTTGATACCGTTTAATGGCTAACTGTAAAGATGGTAACAAATTCCAAGCTTTCGAGACTACTCAGGTCTCTTCATCAGGCTAAGAGTAAAACAAAAAATGAAGAATCACATATTTCTACACACAACAGGACACAGGAATAATGCAATAGGTAAGACAAGTCACGTGAAGCAGAACTGTCATTATGGCAGAGGGATGATCATAAATATTGGAACAGTTCATAGATAAGGGGAGAAAGTTTTATTGCCCTCTGATTGGGGTCTGGTGTTCTGTTTTGATGCCCCTAGAAGGTCAGAGACGCAGATTCCTTAATTGATATAGAATGACATGAATCCGTGTGATCTATTCATTACAGCACTAAGAGTGTCAAAAGGTCATCATGAGATTATATTCCCAAACCTTTCTATCTTTCTCAGATTTGAAGTTACATTTTAATACCAGTAATTCCATATCCATCATGCTATGACCGGGCATACAAAAGTGTTTTGCCACAGGTAAATCCATTATTTTTTCTCTTATTGTGTGGCGATGATAATTCATCCTTGTTCTCAGTTTTTGGCCGGTCTCCCCCACATACAGACCCCAGTTTGACATTTTGTACATATAATTAGGTACACCACATTAGATGTGATGCAGCTGAAAGTACCTTTGATCTTGTAGTCGTGATGGGAGTAGGGGATCTTTATCTTGTCCGTGGTCATTATAGATGCACAGGTTTTACATTTCTTATGGTTGCAAGGAAAGGTTCCTGCAGCTGTTGGGGAGGACAGGGAGCTTCTGACAATGATGCTTCTTAGATTTGGGGGCTGCCTAAAACACAGTAGTGGGGGGTCGCCTCAGAAAGACTTTTTTGAACCAGGGATACCATCCAAGAACAATTGAAAACCAAATTTCAAGAGCCAACAGAATATCAAGGAATCACCTGCTACATTACAAAGGTAAAGAAGAAAATAACCGGGTGCCTCTAGTGGTCACCTACAATCTAAATCTGGAGGTGCTAAGGGGAGCTACACGGAAACTACAACCTTTACTACAAAAAGATGCCCGATATTACAATCCATATTTCCAGACCCCCACTACTGTGTTTTAGGCAGCCCCCAAATGTAAGAAGCATCATTGTCAGAAGCTCCCTGTCCTCCCCAACAGCTGCAGGAACCTTTCCTTGCAACCATAAGAAATGTAAAACCTGTGCATCTATAATGACCACGGACAAGATAAAGATCCCCAACTCCCATCACGACTACAAGATCCCAGCTACTTTCAGCTGCATCACATCTAATGTGGTGTACCTAATTATATGTACTAAATGTCCAAATGGGGGTCTGTATGTGGGGGAGACCGGCCAAAAACTGAGAACAAGGATGAATTATCATCGCCACACAATAAGAGAAAAAATAATGGATTTACCTGTGGCAAAAAACTTTGGTATGCCCGGTCATAGCATGATGGATATGGAATTACTGGTATTAAAATGTAACTTCAAATTTGAGAAAGATAGAAAGGTTTCGGAATATAAGTTCATCATGACCTTTGACACTCTTAGTGTTTGAATGAATAGATCACACGGATTCATGTCATTCTATATCAATTAAGGAATCTGCGTCTCTGCCCTTCCAGGGGCATGAAAACACAAAACCAGACCCCAATCAGAGGGCAATAAAACTTTCTATCCTTATCTAGGAACTGTTCCAATATTTATGTTCATCCTCTGGCATAATGACAGTTCTGCTACACGTCACTCACTTGTCTTACCTATTGCACTATTCCTGTGTCCTGTTGTGTATAGAAATATGTGATTCTTCATTTTTTGTTTTAGTCTTTGCCTGATGAAGAGACGTGAGTAGCCTCGAAAGCTTGCAATTTGTTACCATCTTTTCAGTTATCCATTAAAAGGTATCAACCACTGAGGACTCTCAAGTCTAAATATTTTTCTATCTACTGGCTAAGACGGTACGAAGATACACATCTTTCCTAATTTCAATAATAAAAATAAAGACCCTGCAAATATAAACGCATATAAGCACATGGCAACAAGAAATGGAACAACACACCACCCAAAAATTAGTTTACAAAATATAGTGTTGTAAATTTAAGAATAAAAGTCCATTTTTGTATTTATGAATAATGCTTAAGGAACGCTATGTTAAACCATAACATAGTGAAGACAATGGATTTTGTAATAGTCACTTATCATCATCATCATTGCAATTTAGATGTGACAGTCACAGACATTTCAATTATTTAAGTTAATAAAATTGTTACTTTGTACAGCATGTATGACATGTCCAGCATGGACTCATCAATGTGATGACGCAATAATGTACGATAAAAAATAACCATTTAAAAAAACATTATGCATTGTCACAATTTAAGTGTGTGCCTGCAAGTGTAGGTGAAACAAAGGCTACGGATAGCAAAGGTATATTCTATGTCTGTATCAGACAGTGGACAGCCTCTGATGGGTAATGGCGATGTTATACTGTACGTCAATAAAGTCTGCGGCTGCAATCATGCATTTTTTGCTTGTACAGTGTTGAAGAGGGTAAAAGCATGTCTGGTTGCGCAAGGCTTTATCCGTCAACACTACCTTCCTACTGTCACGCGTAGGGTAGGGTGTGTCTATTAGATGACTCTCTATAAAATGTGACCTTACGCAGCGTTATTCTGCCCTAGGGACGCCAAAAATACGACAACAGTAATCATTTACTGTCTAATACTCCACCTATGACCAACAAAAAAAGCACGTTCCCTCTTTAACAATCTACAAGACTAACAAGCATAATGGTTGACGCTGACTTTATTGAGGTACAGTATTACATCGACATTGTCCATGAGTAACTATGCACTGTGATACCTATATACCATTATTAATTTATATCTGTTGTGGTTGTTTCAACAGCACTTGCAGGTATAACTACCTATTGTCAGTATGCATGATGCACTTTCTAGATGTAATAATTTATTATTGCACATTATTACCAGGTTTAGATGCTGGCCATTTCATATATGATGTGTGAAGTTACAGTTGGCATCAGTATGTGTATTTTATAATGTCTGTCATAAATATAACTCGTGATGATGATGATGAGGATGTTTATGATTCGTACATCCATTGACTGCATTATCTTACAGGTACAGATAAAGTTCCTTAAAAAGCATTAATTGATAAGTATGAAATGTACTTTTATGCATTAATTTCAAAAAGTGAAGACTATGTTTTAGTTTTTGTTACCATTTCTAATAGACATGTGCAGATATGCGCTGTGATGACAAATTATTATTTGTCCATATTTGTTATAAAAATTTATCATTCTAGGCCTGGAAAACTTCACTATTTCCTGTTTTAAGCATAACAATCAGAGTGACGGCTCTTCCCTATTTGGAGCATGTTCGACATGGGTTTTTCTGTGCATGTGTAGGGAACAGGAGACTTGTTGCCGGACACACAGCAGGGGAACAGCTGGCGTTACTGAACCCCACTAACACTATAGCTTGTGTATTGGTCTGTGGACACGACACTTCTGAGCAGCAACTGGCAGTGTTGTAGCCCAGGGAGTAGAGTTCAGGTGGTAGAAAGATGAACATAACAGGAGACATGGATAACGTTGCGAACCAGTTATTTAATCTGAAAACGGACAGACAAATTCTGGCGAGATCCATGCCTTGTTCATTTTCAGAAAAGTAAGCCGGTCTACATTATCGGAGGATAGTCGCATGCGACGGTCTGTTAGTACACCACCTGCAGCACTAAAGACGCGCTCCGATAATACACTGGCAGCAGGGCAAGCCAGCACCTCCAATGCATACTGGCTAAGCTCTGGCCATGTATCCAGCTTAGAGACCCAAAACTTGAATGGGGAAGAGCCATCTGGGAGTACACTGAGAGGGCAAGACATGTCGTCTGTCACCATCTTACGGAAACGTTGCCTCCTGCTGACTGGAGCCGTCTCGGATGGTGTAGACATTTGTGGCGCTGCCACAAAACTTCGCCACATGTGGAACATACTGGTCTTGCCCTGTGCAGAGGCGCTGCTTGTGCTCCCTCTTGTTGCAGAGCTGTCTCCACTGCCTCGACGCACAGAGCTGCTTTGTAAAGCAGTAGCAGCAGCAGTGCTCTCGGCTGGAATGGAGAACATTATGGATTGCACCAGTGTGTCTTGGTACTCCCGCATTTTACGCTCCCGGTTCAACGGTGTGATGAGGCTTTGTAAGTTGTCCCGGTAGCGAGGGTCTAGGAGGGTGTACACCCAATAATCAGACGTGGTGAGAATGTGGGTGATGCGGCAGTCGTTTCTCAGGCACTGCAGCATGAAATCAACCATGTGCTGCAGACTCCCAACTGGCCAAGAAACGCTGTCCCCTGCAAGAGGCGTCATCTCTGCCTGCTCTGCATCACCCCACCCTCGCTCTACATACTGACTAGAGCGTTGTGTACCTCCCTCTGGAGCGATGTCTTCCTCCTCCATTGACTCCTCCTCATCCTCCTCACAAAGTGAGCCCTGCCCAGCCCTTTGTGAGGAACCACGTTGCGCTGACTGTCCAGAAGATGATGGAATTTGTGACTCCTCATCCTCCACCTCTTCCAAAACCTCATCCCTTAGTGCTTGCAGTGTTTTTTGAAGCAGGCAGATAAGGGGGACAGTCAGGCTGACTAGTGCATCATCTGCACTCGCCATCCGCGTTGACTCATCAAACGCACGCAAAACGTGGCAGATGTCCTTCATAGAGGCCCACTCAGTAGTGGTGAAGTGTGAACGGCGCAAATTGCGAGTTGATTGCGCCTGATGCAGCTGATACTCCATTACTGCTGGCTGCTGCTCACACAACCGCTCCAACATATGTAACGTGGAATTCCACCTGGTGGGTACGTCACATATGATGCGATGTTCAGGAAGGCGAAATCTGCGTTGCAGAGCTGCAATGCGCGATCTGGCCATGCTGGAACGTCGCAAGTGAGCGCACTCTAGGCGGACCTTGTGCAGCAGTGCATCAAGATCCGGATAGTCCCTCAAAAAACTCTGCACGACCAAGTTGAGCACATGTGCCAGACATGGTATGTGAGTGAGGTTGCCAAGGCCCAGAGCTGCCACCAGATTTCGGCCATTGTCACACACTACCAAGCCTGGCTGGAGATTCGCTGGCAAAAACCACACGTCACTCTCCTGCTTGATGGCATTCCAGAGCTCCTGCGCTGTGTGGCTTCGATTCCCCATGGAAATTAATTTCAGGACGGCCTGTTGACGTTTGGCCACGGCTGTGCTCATATCGGTCGCAACAGGTAAGCGTTCACGGGTCCATGTGGAGGTAGACCATGACGGCTCCTGCAGCGATGATTCTGAGGAACTGGAGTAGGAGGAGGAGTCAATGTGGACAGACTTGATTCCTGCAATCCTTGGAGTTGGCAGAACACGTACAGCGCCACTCACAAGATCTGTACCCGGCTCCACAACATTGACCCAATGGGCAGTGAGGGAAAGGTATCGTCCCTGGCCATGGGTACTGGTCCACGCATCAGTGGTCAGGTGGACCTTGCTACTGACGGCGTTTAGTAGCGCATGTTTAATTTTTCCCTCAACATGCTTTTGCAGACCAGGGACGGCTTGCCTGCTGAAATAAAATCGGCTGGGCACATTGTATTGTGGGACTGCCAATGCCATTAAGTTACGGAAACTGTCAGTCTCCACCAGCCTGAATGACAGCATTTCAAGGGACAGGAGTTTTGCAATGCCAGCATTCAGAGCCTGTGCTCGTGGATGGTTTGCCGAGTATGGCCGTCTTTTATCCCATGCCTGTGCTACCGATGGCTGTTTTGTGGCCTGGGAGTGTGAGGATGACAGGGAACTTGCAGCTGTGGGTGGAATAACACTGGGTCTCTGGACAACAGTGACAGAGGTTCTTCCATGGCGATCCTGTGAGGAAGCCGAACCAGCTGTGTGTGAGCTGGAGGAAGAGGCTCCAACACGAGCTGAAGATGTAGGTGCTGCTATAGGTTGGCCTACATCTCCAGTGTGTCTTTGTAACTCAACCACGTGCTTTGACCGCACATGTTTCCACATATTTGTGGTATTAAGGTTACTGACACTTTTACCTCTTTTTACTTTTTGATTACACAGCTTGCATTTGACATAGCAAATATCATCTGCAAGTGTGTCAAAAAAGGACCACGCAGTGCAAGTCCTGGGAGCGCCCGTTTTGGCTTTTGGAAGAGAACTGCTACGAACAGATGCCAAACTGGAGGCTACAGTCAACCGAGTCTGCAGCCTACCTCTCCCTACTGTTTGGACCGTTGGGGCAATCTCTTCCTCAGAGCTGCTACCACCACCTTCCTGTTCCTCAGGCCATGTTGGGCCTTGGACCTCATCATCTCCACTACCCTCTTCCAACACCTGCTGCTGTTGGGTGGTCTGGCCAGCACCATGCTCAGCAGAAACTGGCACCTGAGTCTCATCATCATCAGATGCGTTCTGCGGTGTGCTGACCATCGGCACTGGCTCACCCGCCTCTTCAGATTCAGAGAGACACAGCTGTTGCGCATCACTGCATACTCCCTCTTCTTCACATTCCAGAATGCTGCTTGGCTGGGCCCCTGTTTGCAAGCCAACAGATTCTGAGAACAGAAGCAGAGACTCAGCTGGCTCCTGTACAGAACTCTCTGACTGCCTGGGCAATTTGACAGGCGGTGAACAGACAGATGGTTGCTCAACAGTGCTGTGGTCCTGAGAGGAGGTGGAAGCAATTGAAGTCGATGCATTGGCTGCCATCCAACCAACAACGGCTTCAATTTGTTCTTCCCGCAGCAGGGGGCTACGCCGAGCTCCTACAAAAGTGCGCATAAAGGAACGCTCACGGGGAAAACTGGTGGATGCTGTGTCACTGGGGGCGGCAGCAGCCACAGAATCCCCACGTCCTCTCCCTGCTGAAACTCCACGGCCACGACCACGTGCCTTACTCCCTGCCTTCTTCATCTTGGTAGATTGATAAAGAAAGTCAGAAAAGTTATAAGGCCTAAGTGTGGTTATTCCTCAGAGACTGCAATGAACACTGCAGACAACTGTTCACTAGCTGTGAAAGGCCCCTTTGTGTACTTCTATAGTGTTTGCAACCAATGTATTGTATACGGATGGAAGCGCGTCACACTAATAGATTATATTTTTTTAAAATAGAATGGAGCAGCACCAATTAGAGAAAAATGTGAAGGATGAGGCAGTGACACACGCTCAGCAGACTACAACCAGCAGTGGTTGAAGAACTAACTGTAGCGTAATCTGCACTCAAAAAATGAAAAGCTCACAGACTACAGTGAACACTGCAGACAACTGTTCAGTAGCTGTAAAAGGCCCCTTTGTGTACTTCTATAGTGTTTGCAACCAATGTATTGTATACAGATGGAAGCGTGTCACACTAATAGATTATATTTTTTTAAAATAGAATGGAGCAGCACCAATTAGAGAAAAATGTGAAGGATGAGGCAGTGACACACGCTCAGCAGACTACAACCGGCAGTGGTTGAAGAACTAACTGTAGCGTAATCTGCACTCAAAAAATGAAAAGCTCACAGACTACAGTGAACACTGCAGACAACTGTTCAGTAGCAGTAAAAGGCCCCTTTGTGTACTTCTATAGTGTTTGCAACCACTGTATTGTATACGGATGGAAGCGCGTCACACTAATAGATTATATTTTTTTAAAATAGAATGGAGCAGCACCAATTAGAGAAAAATGTGAAGGATGAGGCAGTGACACACGCTCAGCAGACTACAACCAGCAGTGGTTGAAGAACTAACTGGAGCGTAATCTGCATTCAAAAAATGAAAAGCTCACAGACTACAGTGAACACTGCACACAACTGTTCACTAGCTGTGAAAGGCTCCTTTCTGTACTTCTATAGTGTTTGCAACCAATGTATTGTATACGGATGGAAGCGCGTCACACTAATAGATCACTGTTAATTTCAATTGAATGGAGCTGCACCAATTCCACAAAATAAAAAAAAAAAAGAGTCTGTGAGTGACACGTGCAGATGCCTACAAACAGCGTTGCATGCAGAGCAAACTGCAGCGTCACCTGCACTCACACACACACCTTGCACAGAGCTGCTAAAACAACACTGCAAGGCAAAAGGAAGCTTTACACAGCGGTTGGTGCTAGCCTGCCTACAGCACAGTACACTAAATCGCAATCTCTAACTGTCCCTTAGAGTCAGCACAGCAGCGTTCTGTCCCTAACTGAGTTCACAGCACAGTGACGCTAAAATGGAGGCGGCGCCTTTTATAGTGCATTCTGACATCATTTCAGCAGCCAATCACAGCCATGCCATTAGTTAAGATGACCGCAGCATTACAGGATGTGCCCACACTTCGTAGGATTCCTCATTGGCTGACTAAAATCACATTGCCTCTCAAAGAATTATGGGAACTTCCGATTCCGGTATACGATATATGGAAAATATCGGAACTAAGTATCGGAATTCCGATACAGCGAATATCGGCCGATACCCGATACTTGCGGTATCGGAATGCTCAACACTAGTCATAAAGCATTTTTTCAGACTAGCAAAGGCCTCTTTTGTGAGCGAGGACCAATTTTTCACATCCGCACCTTTGCATGTTAAATCTGTGAGTGGTTTGACCACCTGCGAAAACCCCCGAATAAATTTGCGGTAGTAATTGGCGAACCCCAAGAAGCGCTGGAGCCCTTTAAGATCTCGGGGTTGTACCCAATCCGCAATGGCCTGCACCTTCTTGGGGTCCATACGAAAACCCTCACAGGACACAATCAATCCCAAAAAAGATAATTCTTGAACAAAAAACACACACTTCTCCAATTTAGCAAACAGATGATTTTCCCTAAGTCTTTGGAGAACAGTTCGTACATGATTCATATGAGAATGGCTGTCGGGGGAATATATCAGAATATCATCTAAGTAGATAACAACAAAACGACCAATGAGATCAGAAAACACCACGTTGATGAAATTCTGAAATACGGCGGGAGCATTGGTAAGACCAAACGGCATGACTAAATTTTCAAAAAGTCCCTCGGACGTGAGGAACGCAGTTTTCTATTCATCCCCCTTCCTGACCCTTATCAAATTATATGCTCCCCGAAGATCCAGTTTAGAGAACCATTTTGCCCCTGATAGTTGGTTACATAAATCAGGAATCAACGGAAGGGGATACGTATTTCGTACAGTAATCTTATTTAATTCACGAAAGTCGAGACAGGGACGTAGACCGCCATCTTTTTTCTTCACAAAAAAGAACCCCGCCACCACAGGTGAAACTGAGGGACGTATGTGTCCCTTGCGAAGACTTTCAGCAATATAATCCTTCATAGCTAAGCGCTCAGGTCCAGACAAATTAAACAGGCGGGCTTTAGGTAGTTTAGCCCCCGGGACTAGCTCGATGGCGCAGTCAAAGGGTCTATGTGGCGGCAACGTCTCGGCCTCGCTTTCTGAGAACACATCTTGGAAGTCTTTCAGGTACTCCGGAATACCTTCCAGCTCGACAGATGACACAGACACAGATTTAACAGGTTTAACCAGCAGTGCAGATTCATAACATAACTTAGAATCATTAAACCCCCATTGAACAATCTCCCCCGTTTTCCAGTTAATAACTGGATTATGGCGTTGTAACCAGGGCATGCCCAACACCAACCCTGCTGGTAGATTGTCCAGAACAAAACAACTTAATTTTTCCTCGTGAGCAGCGCCCACTCTGAGCGAAAACAAGTCAGACATGAAGAGAATTCCCTCTTTTGTGAGGGCGGAGGAGTCAATGGCCACCACCTTGATCGGAGTCTTAAGCCTAGCTGTCCCTATCTTGCAGCGTGTGACCAATTGAGAGTCAATCAGATTGATGGAGGACCCACAGTCCACAAAGACTGTAGAGGAAAAAGAACAACCATCCACTAACAGTTCCACATGAAGCAACACCTTAGAGAACGAGGAAAAGTGTACCTGAGGGTCTGAGTAGTCTCCTCGCTGACTACCCAGACCTAGTCGTTTCCCGCCGACCGGGTTGAGGACGGGCAGACAGGACACTCCTTTTTCCAATGTCCAGCTTTACCGCAGTAGAAGCACAACTGTTCTTCCCGACGGCGTTTTCTCTCCTTTTCCTTCAGAGTGATAGCGCCCACATCCATGGGCTCAGAGACAGTCTCTTTTCCACTGGGGAACAATGTAGTCTCCACCTGCATCACCCCTCTGGCCCGCAACCTGCGGTCCATCCGGACGGCCTGGGTCATGGCGTCCTCGAGAGAGTTAGGTGGGGGGTGTAACGCCAAAGCATCCTGCAACCGCTCGGACAAGCCTCTGCGAAATAGTCCTCAAAGGGCGGCGTCCTCCCAAGAAATCTCTGCAGCCCAGCAGCGGAACTCAGTACAAAACCACTCGGCCGAGTGCTTCCCCTGACAGACACTCATCACCATGTCCTCTGCCAATCGCACTCGGTCAGGCTCATCATATATGTGCCCGAGGGCCTCAAAGAATGCATTCACCGACACTCTCTCAGGGGCAGTGGGAGGAAGGGAAAATGCCCATGCTTGTGGGGACCCTCTTAATAAAGACATGATGACCCCTACCCTCTGACTTTCATCCCCAGAGGACCGTGGTCTCAAACTAAAGAAAAGTTTGCAACCCTCCATGAAGATCCTAAACTCCTTTTTTGCTCCCAGAAAAGAAGTCAGGCAGTTTAACAGGTGGTTCTGAGGACACCAGCGCAACATCACTCACCATAGCCCTCAGAGGACCAGCAGATAAAGCCCCCTGCACAGTCCTCAGAAACCTGCAGCTGTGAACACGACAGCGCAACATCACTCGCCATAGCCCTCAGAGAACCAGCAGATAAAGCCCCCTGCACAGTCTCAGAAACCTGCCGCTGTGAACACGACAGCGCTTGCTGCTCCAGAGATAAATCCTGAAACATCTGACTCAGATTTTTCATCTGTTCGGACAGCGACTGTATGGGATCCATAACTCTCTGCACAACCTGCGCCCTAAACACAGCCGTGAAGAAAAAAAAAAAAAAACTTAGTGGTCAGTTATAATATCACGGTGAGGATTGCAAGAGAACTCACCAGTGCAATCTCCCGGAAGACTAGTGCAGAAGAAAGCTTCAGGCTCCTAGGAACGCAGGGTGAGCAAGGCAGGAGAGAGATGGTTTCAGGGCCTGAATCACCTGACAGTTGAGGGGCGTGGCTTCAGCTCCAGGGAGCTAGAAGCTGAGGGAAAACTCCTAGAAAGGTAACTACGGGACAAAGTTACCCAGGGGCACAGACAGAGACGTAAATCTGAACAAGCCAAGGTCAAAGCACGAGAAGACAGTATAGTACCAAGGATGAGACAGAACGGATAGTCGGGGACAGGCAGAGGTCAAAACCAAACAGACAGCGAAGGTACAGAAACAGAATTCAACAAGCAGTATCCAGAGATCAGACCGAGTCAAAACCAAAGTATCAGGCAAACCAGAACACAGCACAAACACACTCAGGGGTCAACACACTCTGCCAAGGGCGAAAGTATAACTGACAGGGATTGGAGCTTCCTAGGGCTATAAGAAGCTCTCCCCGAACCAAGGAGAGGCCACAATAATAAGCCCCAGGTGTGCAGGTAAGAGCTTGCACTGGGATCAAAACCTTAACCCTAGCGTGCAGGTCAACCCTGCACTGGGATCATGACAATATCTTGATTTTTTTCCAATGACTGGGACTCTCATGTGAAACATGTTCGGACTGTGTTCCAGATTTTGAGAGAGAATGCTCTGTATGTGAAGGGATCAAAGTGTCTTTTTGGTGTACAGAGGATCTCATTTTTGGGATTCATTTTGTCTCCATCTGTTATTGAAATGGACCCGGTCAAGGTTCAGGCCATCTGTGATTGGGTCCAACCTACTTCATTAAAGGCTCTTCAGAGATTCTTGGGTTTTGCCAATTTTTATCGTAAATTTATTGGTAATTTCTCTGTTATTGTTAAACCATTGACTGATTTGACCAAAAAGGGTTCTGATGTGGTGAATTGGCCTCCTGAGGCAGTCTCTGTGTTTCAGGAACTTAAGCAGAGATTCACTTCTGCTCCTGTTCTACGGCAGCCTGATGTTTCTCTGCCATTTCAGGTGGAGGTAGATGCCTCTGAAATTGGGGCAGGTGCCGTTTTGTCCCAAAGAGATCCAGAGACCTCTAAAAGTAACCCTTGTGCCTTTTTCTCTCGAAAATTTTCTCCAACTGAACGTAATTATGACGTGGGTAATCGGGAGTTATTGGCCATGAAGTGGGCCTTTGAAGAGTGGAGACATTGGCTGGAGGGAGTCAAACATCAGGTGGTGGTCCTGACGGACCATAAGAATCTGGTTTATCTGGAATCAGCCAAGCGACTTAATCCTAGACAGGCCAGGTGGGCCTTGTTTTTCACACGTTTTAATTTTGTGGTTTCCTTTCTTCCTGGCACTAAGAATGTTAAGGCGGATGCCCTATCGAGGAGTTTCCTTGCGGACTCTCCTGAGTTATCTGATCCTGCTGTTATTTTGAAAGAGGGTGTAGTTCTTTCCGCCATCTCGCCCAATTTGAGACTGGCTCTGGAAGGGTGTCAGGAGGATAAACCCGAGCGCTGCCCTATTGGGAAATTGTTTGTCCCAGACCGGTGGAAAAAGAGTGTGATATCTGAGATTCATTGTTCCGCGTTGGCCGGTCATCCCGGAATTTTTGGTACCAGAGACTTGGTTAGTCGGTTCTTTTGGTCGCCTACTTTGTCTCGTGACGTCAGGGAATTTGTGCAGTCCTGCGGGACTTGCTCTCGCTCCAAGCCTTGCTCTCGCTCTAGTGGTTTGTTGATGCCATTGCCTGTGCCCAAGAGACCATGGACCCATATCTCTATGGATTTCATTTCCGACCTCCCTGTTTCTCAGAGAATGACCGTTATTTAGGTGATTTGTGATAGGTTTTCCAAAATGATTTCATCTTGTGCCATTACCTAAGTTGCCTTCCTCCTCTGAATTGGTGCCTTTGTTCCTTCAGCACGTGGTTCGGTTACACGGCATTCCTGAGAACATTGTGTCTGACAGAGGAGTCCAGTTTGTTTCCAGATTTTGGAGGACTTTTTGTTCTAAACTTGGTGTTCAATTGTCTTTCTCCTCGGCTTTTCATCCTCAGACCAATGGACAAACTGAGAGAACAAACCAGACATTGGAGACTTATCTGAGATGCTTTGTGTCTGCTGATCAGGATGACTGGGTCTCTTTTTTGCCTTTGGCTGAGTTTGCTCTTAATAATACGGCTAGCTCTGCCACTTTGATGTCTCCATTTTTCTGCAATTTTGGGTTTCACCCTCGATTTTCTTCGGGACAGACGGAGGCTTCTGTCTGTCCGGGTGTTGACTCTGTTGTGGAGTGTATGCAGCAGATTTGGGACCAGGTAGTGGAGAGGTTGTCCCTCTCTCAGGAGAGGGCCCAGCGGTTTGCCAACCGGCATAGGACTGATGGTCTTCGGTTTAAAGTGGGGGACTTGGTCTGGTTGTCCTCAAGAAATATCCCTATGAGAGTTGCATCTCCTAAGTTTAAGCCTAGATTCATTGGACCTTATAAGATCATGGAGATTCTTAATCCTGTTTCCTTTCATTTACTTCTTCCAGGGACATTTAAGATCCATAACGTGTTCCACAAATCCTTATTGAAGAGGTTTGTCGAGCCAGTGGTTCCTACGGCTGCGCCTCCTGACCCTGTTTTGGTTGAGGGCAATCTGGAGTATGTGGTTGAGAAAATATTGGATTCTCGTTTTTCTAGACGGAAACTCCAGTATTTGGTTAAGTGGAGAGGTTATGGTCAGAAGGACAATTCTTGGGTGTTTGCTTCGGACATCCATGCTAGGAGACTGATCCGTGCGTATCACAGAGCTCATCCTGACCGACCTGGTTGCCCAAGTGAGGGTTCGGTGACCCCTCCTCAAGGGGGGGTACTGTTGTGAATGTGTTAGAAATGAATTCTGAGCGGGAGCTCCCTCTGGTGGTTACAAACAGTACTGAACCATTCAATGAAGATTGTGAAGATTGGCGATCAGGAGTTACAGACTGGTCTCTTATAAGGGAGGTTCCCTCCCATCAGGGTTACCTGTGATCAATTGTTCTTGTCTCTACTTTGGTTCCTGGTTCACTTGGAAGCTTGCTGTGTTTTGCCTGCATCTTCTGCTAACAGATAAGATTTTTTCTGCTTGTATTTTTGTGCTTGCTTTTTGCATTGTTTTCTGCACTCTTGTGGAGGTCAGCCAGGTCCCCTCCGGGGGCTTGTGCTCCTCTCAGTTTATCTGAGCCTCTGTTATTTGTTCATTTGCCTTTTCCAGTTTTTTCAGTGGCTGTGGCTTAGTTTTGTTACACCAGAGAACTAATTTAGGTGGTAGAGATCGTGTGATCTCAGGTGTTTTTGTAATTAGTAGAGTTGGTACTTTTTAGGGGTTTTGGGGATTGCAGTAAGTTTTCCTTCCTATCCTTTTTTGTCCAGGTAGATTGGGCCCCAACGTTTGCTCATACTATTTTCTGTCTGTGTCTGTATTTCCTCTGTCTAACCGCCATTACATGTTTGGGGGCTCCTATGTTCTTTGGGGATCTGCTCCGGGGCAGATAGTTTTCCTCTTTCTATCTTTAGGTGTAGTTAGCTTCTCAGGCTGTGACGAGGCGTCTAGGACCAACGTAGGTACGCTCCACGGCTGCCTTTAGTTGTCGTCGTTAGTCAGGGTACTGCAATCCAGTAGATTCCAACCTCTCTGGTGTATTGCCGTTTTTGCCTGCTCTCCTCAGCTACCGAAACATAACAGGTAGCAATACTCCGAACCTCAGTGGCAAGCTGATCCACACGGCCAGACAACTGTGCAAACTCCATTGAGAGAAAAGAAAAATCCTCCTCAGCACCCAGAGAAAAAGAGGGAAAAAAATGCAACAAACAAAAAAAAAAAAAAATCTCTGACAACTCTGACAACTTTTTTCTTTCCACACTATTTTTCCCTTCTGTGAGTACCATATAATTTTCAGTTTTGGGCCGGTGATACTGTTGTGTTTTGGTAGCTGAGGAGAGCAGGCAAAAACGGCAATACACCAGAGATGTTGGAATCTACTGGATTGCAGTACCCTGACTAACCACCACAACTAAAGGCAGCCATGGAGCGTACCTACGTTGGTCCTGGACGCCTCGTCACAGCCTGAGAGGCTAACTACACCTAAAGATAGAAAGAGGAAAGCTATCTGCCCCGGAGCAGATCCCCAAAGAACATAGGAAGCCCCCAAACATGTAATGGCGGTTAGACAAGAGGAAATACAGACACAGATAGAAAATAGTATGAGCAAACGATGGGGCCCAATCTTCCTAGAAAGAAAAGGATAGGAAGGACACTTACTGCAATCCCAAAAAAACCCTAAAAAGTACCAACTCTACTAATTACAAAAACACCAGAGATCACACGACCTCTACCACCTAAATTAGTTCTCTGGTGTAACAAAACTAAGCCCCAGCCACTGAAAAAACTGGAAAAGGCAAATGAACAAATAACAGAGGCTCAGATAAACTGAGAGGAGCACAAGCCCCCGGAGGGGACCTGGCTGACCTCCACAAGAGTGCAGGAAACAATGCAAAAAGCAAGCACAAAAATACAAGCAGAAAAAATTTTATCTGTTAGCAGAAGATGCAGGCAAAACACAGCAAGCTTCCAAGTGAACCAGGAACCAAAGGTGAGACAAGAAAAATTGATCACCGGCAACCCTGATGGGAGGGAACCTCCCTTATATAAGACCAGTCTGTAACTCCTGATCGCCAATCTTCACAATCTTCATTGAATGGTTCAGTACTGTTTGTAACCACCAGGGAGTTCCGCTCAGAATTCATTTCTAACACATTCACAACATACCCCCTTGAGGAGGGTCACGAACCTCACTGGCACAGGTCGTCGGATGACTCTGTGATCGCATGATCAGTCTCCTAGATGATCTGAAGCAAACACCAAGAATGTCTCCTGACCATAACCTCTCCACATAACCAAATACTGGAGTTTCCTCTAGAAAACGAGAATCCAAATTTTCTCAACCACATACTCCAGATTGCCCTCAACAAAACAGGTCAGGAGGCCGCCATAGAACCACTGGCTCGACAAACTCTTCAATAAGCTTGTGGAACGTTATGTCTTAATGTCCGAAGAAGTAAACGAAAGGAAACAGATTAAGAATCTCCATGATCTATAAGGTCCAATGAATCTAGGCTTAACTTAGGAGATGCAACCTCATAGGATATTTCTTGAGGACAACCACAGTCCCATTCACCGGACCATCATCCTATGCGGTTGCAAACCGCGGGTGTAGGTTCTGTGTACATGTTCCTGAAACTCAGTTTGTTCGTCAGCCATTTTACTTTCTGTCTTGCTGCAGCTATCTTGCCCTCAGTCAAAATGGAGTTTCCAGCTTGCATGTTCCCGCCCTGATTCTCTCCTTTTGCTTCTTAAGCAGCCACAGCTGAGCAATCAGTGCTTCAGAATCTAGCCTGCAGTGAACCTGTGACCTGACTCCTAAAGCCTTGGACCTTGTACTCCAGCTATTCCTACTGAGGAACTCTGAACACTTGTGGACTCTGGAACCCTGCTCTTTGAAAGACCCACGTTTGCATGGACTTACGGTAACAGAGAAGAAGATCCTGAACCTGTTGTGAGAGTGATTGCTGAGCTTAGATTACTCTGGCCTGCTGTGTCTCCTGCTTCTGTGTCTGCAAACTGTGTGACTATTTTTGCCAACTTGTATGAAGTAATACAAGACTTTCTATATCAAACCTGTGTCTCATGTATTTTCATCGCACCCAAGCACAAGACGCTATATGAACTGTACTACATACATTACAAGATTCTGAAGCCAAAACGTTAGTGTCTGCTGGGTCTGGAAAGGCTGTGTCTGCTGTAACTGTGGATATCGGATGTCCGGTTGTACTTTCTTTGATGACAGTGGTTGTGACTTCTCACAACCATTCCAGGTGAGCAATTCCCTTAAGTGTTTTTTTTTTTCTGCAGTGTTACACAGGTAAACACTATTGTTTTTTTTTTTTCTCTTTTCTCTTTTTTGTCTGCTGTAACTGTGGATATCAGATGTCCGGGTGAACTTTCTGTGATGATAGTGGTTGTGACTTCTCACAACCATTCCAGGTGAGCAGTTCCCTTATTTTTTTTTCTCTCTGCAGTGTTACCACAGGTAAACACTATTGTTTTTTTTTTTTTCTCCTCTCCTCTTCTTCCAGTACTCCTGTCTTAAAAGATCTGGAAAATGGAGGCCCGCATAAAGGAACTTTGCGGAGTCACTGATAATATCCTTGCAGATTTGCAGAATATAAAGACCCGTTTTTCAAGCCTACAGGACCTCACTAATCACAATTTGCAAGTGTTTGGACAGACTGCCCAGGATTTGCGAGCCAGGATTGAGGTTCTAGAAGAGCGAGTCCAGGCTCCTGCCGTAGCCCGAGTTCTGGGATTCCCAAGTTGCCCCCTTTTCGTTTTGGCGGTGAACGTGAGAAATTCAGGGGATTTATTAATCAATGCAATCTTTTTTTTTCTGCACATGCTTCACAATTTCCCACTGAACGATCTAAGGTGCTTACTATAATTATGTTGCTTACCAACAAGGCTTTAATGTGGGCAAACCCTCTGATTGAGACTGAGGATGATTGTTTGAATCACCTTGATGATTTTATTTCAGCCATGGGGCAGGTGTTTGATGACCCCAATCGAGGTGCAACAGCTGAAGCAGCCATGTTAGCTTTGCGCCAAGGTAAGCACTCGGTAGCTGAATATGCCTTGGATTTCAGGAGATGGGCCCTTGATACCACCTGGGACAGTTCCGCCAAAAAATCTATTTTTCGAAAGGGGTTGTCTCCACTAATTAAGGATGAACTTGCTCGTGCCGACCCTCCCACTGCGTTAGGTGACTTTATTAACTACTGCATCCGTATTGATACTCGTTTGACTGAACGCAGGCAAGAGAGATGGTTCGAAAGCAATCGCACTAACCTTTTCCTACCTTCCTCTCCAGCTAAGGAACCTTTGAGTAGGATTACACGGGAACCTGAACCTGAACCCATGCAGGTAGACTCTTTACAACGACGGGTTAGTGATGCACGCAAGGAACATCGTTTTAAGGAAAATCTATGTTTCTATTGTGGTAAGTCAGGGCACTTCATTATAAACTGCCCCAGCCATTCTCGTAAGACTACTGCAGCACTCATTCATTGTGAGTGTTGCGAGAGGGGATCTGTCAGGTCCGAGCCTCAGGCTCCAGAGAGATCTGCAGCAACAGATCTTGATTTCTCGGACTTAAACTCCGTTACCTCTGAGGACGTTGACTGTGTAAACGCTGCCATTTTTCAAGTTTCCTCAGCGGTGTCCCAGCTGAGTTGTAAGAAAAACAATTCTCATTGCTTTCTTTCCATCAAACTCTGGGTTGACTCAGCTTGGGTGTCTAGCTCTGCTATGATCGACTCAGGGGCAAGTGGAAATTTTATGGATGTCTCCTTTGCTCTGAAACAGGGGATACGTTCAGTGAAGAAGGCTACTCCAGTACAGATGGAAACTGTGGATGGCTCCCTGCTGACCTCTGGACCAGTGGATCAGGAAACAGAGCCTTTGAGGGTTCTTATGGGTAAAGATCATCAAGAGAAACTGTCCTTTATGCTTATCTCTTCTCCCCACTTCCCCATTATTCTAGGGCTACCATGGCTGCAGGCTCAGAATCCTACCATTAACTGGGAGACCAAGGAATTACACTTTCCAGAGAAACAGATGAGTCCAAAAGTTTCAGCTTGCTCTGTTCCTAAAGGAACCATGTCAGTCCCTGAACTACCAGCTGTATACCAGGACTATGTGGATTTATGTGACAAGAAGAACGCTGACCAGCTTCCCCCTCACCGTCCATATGATTGTCCAATTGAATTATTGCCTGGAGCAGAGATACCTTTTGGTAAGATCTACCCCCTGGTGGGGCCCGAGCTAAAGGCTTTAAAGGATTACATAGACGAAAATCTAGCCAAGGGCTTCATACGCCCCTCTTCATCTCCTGCAGGTGCACCCATCTTCTTTGTAAAGAAGAAAGATGGATCTCTGAGACCATGCGTAGACTATAGGGAACTCAATAAGGTTACTATTAGAAACCGTTATCCATTGCCTTTAATCCCTGAGTTATTGGAGAGAGTGCGACATGCCAAAATTTTCTCTAAACTAGATCTTCGTGGGGCCTATAACTTAGTCCGTATTAGACCTGGGGATGAATGGAAGACTGCATTCAGGTCACGCTATGGACACTTTGAATATCTAGTTATGCCTTTTGGTCTGAGTACCGCCCCAGCCACTTTCCAACACTTGGTGAATGACATCTTCAGGGATCTCCTAGATACATTCGTGGTAATTTATTTGGATGATATTCTAATTTTTTCTAACTCCACAGAGGAACATCATGGACATGTGAGAATGGTCTTGGAACGTCTAAGACAAAATCATCTTTACATCAAACTTGAAAAGTGTGAATTCCATAGGACCGAAATTCAATTTCTGGGGTATGTACTGTCTACACAAGGAATTAGTATGGATGGAAGCAAAACCCAAGCCATCAAGGATTGGCCAAGTCCTAGAAATGTGAAGGAGGTACAGCGCTTCATCGGGTTTGCCAACTTCTATAGACGTTTCATTAGAAATTTCTCTGAGGTAGTGTCACTATCACCCAACTTACCCGGAAAGAGTCTAGGTTCTCCTGGACTCCCCAAGCCCAGGAAGCATTTTCCTGTCTAAAAGATAAATTTACCACTGCACCTATCCTAGTACATCCCAACCCCGAGCTTGCCTTCATAATAGAGGTGGATGCTTCAGACTGTGCCGTTGGAGCTATACTCTCTCAGAGAACAGGTGAGAAGAATGTCTTGCATCCCTGTGCCTTCTTTTCCCAGCAGTTGTCTTCGGCTGAGAGGAACTACGATGTGGGCAATAGAGAGTTGTTGGCCATTATTGCCGCCTTCAAAGAATGGAGACACCTTCTTCAGGGAGCTGCACAGCTAATAGTCGTCCTGCAGATCATCGTAACCTTGAGTTTATCAGGTCGGCTAAGTGCCTGACTCCTCGCCAGGCTCGCTGGAATCTTTTCTTAAACCAATTTAATTTTATCATTTCTTATAGACCAGGATCGCGCAATGGAAAGGCTGATGCACTCTCTAGGATTTACTCAGCAGAGACACGTCCAATTACTCCTCCTAAGACTATTCTTCCTGACTCTAGATTCCTAGGAGTAATTCATAATCAAGACCTACTTAAGGACATCAAGGAAGCATACCATGCGGATTCCTTTTTGGCACAACCCCCAAGGGACGTAAGTCTTGTCTTTAAGAATGGTGTGTGGATTCAGGGACAACGCCTGTATATTCCTGAAACAGTCAGATTGAGAGTATTGCAACTCATTCACGATTCCAAGATAGCTGGGCATAGAGGAATTCTAAAGACACAGGAATTTCTCTCTCGTTTCTTTTGGTGGCCCACTTGCAGGAAGGATGTTTTAAACTATGTCACTTCATGTGAAGTCTGTGCAAGATGCAAAACACCTCGCTCCTCACCAACTGGTCTGTTACAGCCTCTTCCCACCCCGTCCCGCCCGTGGGGATCCATTTCTATGGACTTCATTGTGGAGTTACCAACCTCTCAAGGGAAGAACACCATTCTAGTGGTGGTTGACCGTCTAACAAAGGCAGCTCATTTTATCCCTTGTGTCGGCTTACCCACTGCAAAACAGACATCAGATTTGATGATTAAAGATGTGTTTCGCTTACATGGAGTACCGGATGAGGTTATTTCGGATCGAGGGGTGCAATTCACTTCTAGGTTTTGGCAAAATTTCTGTGCAGCATTGGACATTAAAGTAAACCTTTCTTCTGCTTTTCATCCCCAGACTAATGGACAGACCGAACGAACCAATCAAACCCTGGAGCAGTATCTCCGCTGCTTTATCTGCCACCTACAGGATGATTGGGTGGATCTACTTCCATTAGCTGAGTTCTCGTATAACAACTCTCAGAGTGCCTCCACTAAGCAGTCTCCTTTTTACTCTAATCTAGGTTATCATCCTAACATTCTACCACGATTTCCCATAGAAACGCCTTTACCAGCAGTGGCTGAAAGAATCACGTCTTTACAGAAGAATATGGATCTTCTAAAGGAGAATCTGGAATCGGCTCAGGAAAGGTACAAGAAAGCAGCAGATAAATTTCGTAAACCTGCACCAGCTTTCAAGGTAGGAGACTTGGTCTGGCTGTCAACCAGAAATCTTAAGTTAAGGATTCCATCGTCTAAGTTGGGACATAAGTACATTGGACCCTATAAAATCAGTAAAATTATAAGTGCCGTTGCTTGTCGTCTTCAACTGCCCAGAACTATGAGAATTCACCCTGTCTTTCATGTATCCCTACTAAAGGCTGCGACACCCAATACGTTTCCTGGACGTTCTTCTCCTTGCCCTGACCCAGTGCTAGTCGATGGTCAGGAAGAATTTGTGGTGGAAAGGATTTTAGATTCCAGGTTGTATAGAAATCAGTTACAATATCTGATTAAATGGCAGGGCTACCCAGTGGAGGACAACTCATGGGAACCAGTCAATAACGTTAATGCTCCTCGCTTGCTCCGTCAGTTTCATCAGAGGTACCCACACAAGCCTGGCCTGAGGTCATCCGGAGGTTGTACCTAAGGGGGGAGTAATGTAAGGTTCTGTGTACATGTTCCTGAAACTCAGTTTGTTCGTCAGCCATTTTACTTTCTGTCTTGCTGCAGCTATCTTGCCCTCAGTCAAAATGGAGTTTCCAGCTTGCATGTTCCCGCCCTGATTCTCTCCTTTTGCTTCTTAAGCAGCCACAGCTGAGCAACCAGTGCTTCAGAATCTAGCCTGCAGTGAACCTGTGACCTGACTCCTAAAGCCTTGGACCTTGTACTCCAGCTATTCCTACTGAGGAACTCTGAACACTTGTGGACTCTGGAACCCTGCTCTTTGAAAGACCCACGTTTGCATGGACTTACGGTAACAGAGAAGAAGATCCTGAACCTGTTGTGGAGAGTGATTGCTGAGCTTAGATTACTCTGGCCTGCTGTGTCTCCTGCTTCTGTGTCTGCAAACTGTGTGACTATTTTTGCCAACTTGTATGAAGTAATACAAGACTTTCTATATCAAACCTGTGTCTCATGTATTTTCATCGCACCCAAGCACAAGACGCTATATGAACTGTACTACATACATTACACTGGGCCTTCTCCTGAGAGAGGGACAACCTCTCCACTACCTGGTCCCAAATCTGCTGCATACGCTCCACAACAGAGTCAACACATGGACAGACAGAAGCTTCCGTCTGTCCCGAAGAAAATCGAGGGTGAAACCCAAAATTGCAGAAAAATGGAGACATCAAAGTGGCAGAGCTAGTCCTATTATTAAGAGCAAACTCAGCCAAAGGCAAAAAAGAGACCCAGTCATCCTGATCAGCAGACACAAAGCATCTCAGATAAGTCTCCAATGTCTGGTTTGTTCTTTCAGTTTGTCCATTGGTCTGAGGATGAAAAGTCGAGGAGAAAGACAATTGAACACCAAGTTTAGAACAAAAAGTCCTCCAAAATCTGGAAACAAACTGGACTCCTCTGTCAAACACAATGTTCTCAGGAATGGCGTGTAACCGAACCACGTGCTGAAGGAACAAAGGCACCAATTCGGAGGAGGAAGGCAACTTAGGTAATGGCACAAGATGTATCATTTTGGAAAACCTATCACAAATCACCCAAATAACGGTCATTCTCTGAGAAACAGGGAGGTCGGAAATGAAATCCATAGAGACATGGTTCCATGGTCTCTTGGGCACAGGCAATGGCATCAACAAACCACTAGAGCGAGAGCAAGGCTTGGAGCGAGAGCAAGTCCCGCAGGACTGCACAAATTTCCACGCGTCACGAGACAAAGTAGGCCACCAAAAGGACCGACTAACCAAGTCTCTGGTACCAAAAATTCCGGGATGACCGGCCAATGCGGAACAATGAATCTCAGATATCACACTCTTTTTCCACCGGTCTGGGACAAACAATTTCCCAATAGGGCAGCGTTCGGGTTTATCCTCCTGACACCCTTCCAGAGCCAGTCTCAAATTGGGCGAGATGGCGGAAAGAACTACACCCTCTTTCAAAATAACAGCAGGATCAGATAACTCAGGAGAGTCCGCAAGGAAACTCCTCGATAGGGCATCCGCCTTTACATTCTTAGTGCCAGGAATAAAGGAAACCACAAAATTAAAACGTGTGAAAAACAAGGCCCACCTGGCCTGTCTAGGATTAAGTCGCTTGGCTGATTCCAGATAAACCAGATTCTTATGGTCCGTGAGGACCACCACCTGATGTTTGGCTCCCTCCAGCCAATGTCTCCACTCTTCAAAAGCCCACTTCATGGCCAATAACTCCCGATTACCCACGTCATAATTACGTTCAGTTGGAGAAAATTTTCGAGAGAAAAAGGCACAAGGGTTACTTTTAGAGGTCTCTGGATCTCTTTGGGACAAAACGGCACCTGCCCCAATTTCAGAGGCATCAACCTCCACCTGAAATGGCAGAGAAACATCAGGCTGCCGTAGAACAGGAGCAGAAGTGAATCTCTGCTTAAGTTCCTGAAATGCAGAGACTGCCTCAGGAGGCCAATTCACCACATCAGAACCCTTTTTGGTCAAATCAGTCAATGGTTTAACAATAACAGAGAAATTACCAATAAATTTACGATAAAAATTGGCAAAACCCAAAAATCTCTGAAGAGCCTTTAATGAAGTAGGTTGGACCCAATCACAGATGGCCTGAACCTTGACCGGGTCCATTTCAATAACAGATGGGGACAAAATGAATCCCAGAAATGAGATCCTCTGTACGCCAAAAAGACACTTTGATCTCTTCACATACAGAGCATTCTCTCTCAAAATCTGGAACACAGTCCGAACATGTTTCACATGAGAGTCCCAGTCATTGGAAAAAATCAAGATATCATCCAAATAAACAATCAGAAAATTATCCACAAAATCCCTGAAAATGTCATTCATGAAGGACTGGAAGACTGAAGGAGCATTAGTGAGCCCAAAGGGCATCACTAGGTACTCAAAATGCCCCTCTGGGGTATTGAATGCCGTCTTCCATTCATCCCCGTGCTTAATGCGAATAAGGTTATATGCCCCCCTGAGGTCAAGCTTGGTAAACCAAGTAGCGTTTTTCACCCTGGAAAACAGGTCAGAAATCAAGGGTAACGGATATTGATATTTCACAGTGATATTGTTCAAGAGACGATAATCAATACACTGCCTTAATGAACCATCCTTTTTGGCCACAAAGAAAAAAACAGCACCCAAGGGTGAAGAGGATGGTCTGATATGACCCTTCTCCAATGACTCCTTGATATAAGACCGCATAGCGTCATGTTCAGGTACAGACAAGTTAACCCCTTCCCGACCTTTGACACAGCGAATGCGTCATGAAAGTCGGTGCCAATCCGACCTATGACGCATACCCTGTGTCATGAAAGGATCGCGTTCCTGCGGGCCGGGAGACCGGGGTCACTCAAAGGTCACCCGACCCGCAGTTACAGGACCCTTTGTGCTTCACCACAGGGGGGTTGGCTTAACCCCCCCGTGGCCACAATCGCTCTGATTGGCTGTTAAAAGTGAAACAGCCAATCAGAGCAATGTGTAATATTTCACCAATTTAATTGGTGAAATATTACAATCCAGCCATGGCCGATGCTGCAATAGCATCGGCCATGGCTGGACACCGAGCCCTGACCCCCCCCACACGTAGTCACGGCGGCGATCGGCCGCCGCCACCAAAAGATGGCGGTGATCGGTCACCGCCGTCACTATCTGCTCCCCTCCTCCTTTGCTCCGCTGCCCCCACCTTCCGATCCCCCCCTAAACTTCCGATCCCCCTACTCACCTCTCCCGGTCCACCGATGTCCCTGGATCCCCGCGGTGGATATTGCTGCTGATCCGCGGTGGATTTTGCTGCTGATCCGCGGCGGATTTTGCTGCTGATCCGCGGCGGATTTTGCTGCTGATCCGCGGCGGATATTGCTGCTGATCCGCGGCGGATATTGCTGCTGATCCGCGGAGGATATTGCTGCTGATCCGCGGAGGATATTGCTGCGGATCCGCGGCGGATTTTGCTGCTGATCTGCGGCGGATTTTGCTGCTGATCCGCGGCGGATTTTGCTGCTGATCCGCGGCGGATTTTGCTGCTGATCCGCGGCGGATTTTGCTGCGGATCCGCGGCGGATGTTGCTGCTGATTTTGCTGCTGATCCGCGGCTGATTTTGCTGCGGATCCGCGGCGGATATTGCTGTTGATCCGCGGCGGATATTGCTGTTGATCCGCGGCGGATATTACTGTTGATCCGCGGCGGATATTGCTGCTGATCCGCGGCGGATATTGCTGCTGATCCGCGGCTGATTTTGCTGCGGATCCGCGGCGGATATTGCTGCGGATCCGCGGCGGATTTTGCTGCTGATCCGCGGCGGATTTTGCTGCTGATCCGCGGCTGATTTTGCGGCTGATTTTGCTGCTGATCCGCGGCTGATTTTGCTGCTGATCCACGGCAGATTTTGCTGCTGATCCGTGGCGGATCTTGCTGCGGATCCGCGGCGGATTTTGCTGCGGATCCGCGGCGGATTTTGCTGCTGATTTTGCTGCTGATCCGCGGCTGATTTTGCTGCGGATCCGCGGCGGATATTGCTGTTGATCCGCGGCGGATATTGCTGTTGATCCGCGGCGGATATTACTGTTGATCCGCGGCGGATATTGCTGCTGATCCGCGGCGGATATTGCTGCTGATCCGCGGCTGATTTTGCGGATGATTTTGCTGCGGATCCGCGGTGGATATTGCTGCTGATCCGCGGCGGATATTGCTGCTGATCCGCGGCGGATATTGCTGCTGATCCGCGGCTGATTTTGCGGATGATTTTGCTGCGGATCCGCGGTGGATATTGCTGCTGATCCGCGGCGGATTTTGCTGCTGATCCGCGGCTGATTTTGCTGCGGATCCGCGGCGGATATTGCTGTTGATCCGCGGCGGATATTGCTGCTGATCCGCGGCTGATTTTGCGGATGATTTTGCTGCGGATCCGCGGTGGATATTGCTGCTGATCCGCGGTGGATATTGCTGCTGATCCACGGCAGATTTTGCTGCTGATCCGCGGCGGATATTGCTGTTGATCCGCGGCGGATATTGCTGTTGATCCGCGGCGGATATTACTGTTGATCCGCGTCGGATATTGCTGCGGATCCGCGGTGGATTTTGCTGCTGATCCACGGCGGATTTTGCTGCTGATCCGCGGCTGATTTTGCGGCTGATTTTGCTGCGGATCCGCGGCTGATTTTGCGGCTGATTTTGCTGCTGATCCGCGGTGGATATTGCTGCTGATCCGCGGCGGATATTGCTGCTGATCCACGGCAGATTTTGCTGCTGGTCCGTGGCGGATCTTGCTGCGGATCCGCGGCGGATTTTGCTGCGGATCCGCGGCGGATTTTGCTGCTGATCCGCGGCGGATTTTGCTGGGGATCCTCGGCGGATTTTGCTGGGGATCCTCGCGACGTGCCGTCATTCAGTGACGGAGCCTCGGACACGGGCTGCAGCATCTGGGCTCCGTCACCGCTAGCACAGATGAATCATCTGCTGATTCATCTGCGCTAGCGGGTATAGCATAACGCGATCGCGTTATGCTATACCGTTACCAGCCGGTCAACACTACGGGTTAGGGTTGGGGTTAGGGGTGTGTTGGGGTTAGGGTTGGAGTTAGAATTGAGGGATTTCCACTATTTAGGCACATCAGGGGGTCTCCATACGTGACATGGCGCCACCATTGATTCCTGCAAATTTTGCGTTCAAAAGGTCAAACAGTGCTCCCTTTATTCCAAGCCCCGACGTATGCCCAAACAGTGGTTTACCCCCACATATGGGGTATCAGCGTACTCGGGAAAAATTGCACAACAACTTTGGGGGTTCTAATTTCTCCTGTTAACATTGGGAAAAAAATTGGGGACTAAAAAATTATTTTTGTGGAAAAAAAATGATTTTATATTTTCACGGCTCTGCGTTATAAACTTCTGTGAAGGACTTGGAGATTCAAAGTGCTTATCACACATCTATAGGAGTTCCTTAGGGGATCTAGTTTCCAAAATGGGGTCACTTGTGGAGAGTTTCTACAGTTTAGGCACATCAGGGACTCTGCAAACGTAACATGACGCCCGAAGACCATTCCATCAAGTCGGCATTTCAAAACGTCACTACTTCCCATCCGAGCCCCGACGTGTGCCCATACAGTAGTTTTCTCCCACATATGGGATATCAGCATACTCAGGACAAATTGGACAACAACTTTTGGGGTCTAATGTTTCATGTTACCCTTGCGAAAATAAAAAAATTGGGAACTAAAAGATCCTGATTGTGGAAAAAATATGATTTTTTTATTTTCATGCCCGGGCGTTATAAACTTCTGTGTAGCCCTTGGGGGTTCAAAGTGCTCACCACACATCTAGATAAGTTCTTTGCCGGGTCTAGTTTCCAAAATGGGGTCACTTGTGGGGAGTTTCTACTGTTTAGGCACATCAGGGGCTCTGCAAATGTAACAAGATGCCCGCAGACCATTCCATCAAGTCGGCATTTCAAAGCGTCACTACATCCCTTCCGAGCCCTGACGTGTGCCCAAACAGTGGTTCCCCCCACATATGGGGTACTAGCGTACTCAGGAGAAACTGGACAACAACTTTTGGGGTCCAATTTCTCCTGTAACCATTGTGAAAATAAAAAATAGTGGGCTAAAAAATCATTTTTTTAGAAAAAAAAATGATTTTTTATTTTCATGGCTCTGCATTATAAACTTCTGTGAAGCACCTGGGGGTTTAAAGTGCTTACTATGCATCTAGATAAGTTCCTTAGGGGGTCTAGTTTCCAAAATGGGGTCACTTGTGGGGGAGCTCCAATGTTTAAGCACACAGGGACTCTCCAAATGCGACATGGCAACCGCTAAATATTCCAGCATATTTTCCATTCATAAAGTGAAATGGCGGGGGCGGAGTCTGGCCGCGCTCCTGTGAAGACGCATGCAGGACTAGCTCTGCCTTGGAGCTGGTTTTGAGAGCCCTCTAGCAGTCTATTCAGCGACCTAATGGTTCGTACCGGGAGAGAGAGAGGAGGGGAGCTTACAGGGACTCACAAAAAGCTGAAAGGCCAAGGAAATATTCAGCGTTTTGTACAGAAAGGAAACTGTGCATCCCCGGGCACAGCGCGCAAGATGGCGCCGACAGTCCCAACACGCTCAGCTTCCCCGCTCTCAGAGGAGTCTGACACCTCAGATATGGAAGGTGGGGATGAAATAACAACCGCTGTTCCGAGCAAAAGTCTTGTGACCAAATCGTATCTAGATGCAGCTCTGCAGAAGGTATTTACCCCACTCATGAAGGAACTCTCGGACTTTAGGGCTGTAATAACAGCGCAGGTGGAGAAGGTGGAGGAGGATTGCAGTATGCTGTTAAGAACTACGGAGGATCTGACCGAGGTGGCAGGATCTCATGCACAACATCTCAATCATGTTTACACAATGCTGGAGGATCAGGAGAATCGGTCCCGGCGTAATAACATTAGAATGAAAGGCTTACCGGAAAGCTGGGCCTCTGAAGCCCTCCCCAAAGTAGCCATGGAAATGTTCAGTGATTTGTTGGGGCAGGAAAGAGCAGCAGCACTTACCATTGAACGAATTCACAGAGCCTGAGGCCGCAAGGCGCTCCTTCTGATCCACCGAGAGATGTGATTTGCAGGTTAATTTCTTATGTGGACACAAGAGATATTCTGAATGCAACCCGTACTAAAGGCACTTTAAAGTATGGGGAAGCCACCATTCACTTCTATCAAGACTTGGCACCTACTACACTGACTAAACGCCATATGCTGCGTCCTTTGCTCCAGGTACTTGCTCAACACAATTGCAGGTACACTTGGCTTTTCCCCTTTGGCTTGCGTGCCACTATAAAGGGCATACGTCTGGAGTTACATACACCTGCTGACTTGACCAGCTTCTGGAAAGCTTTGGGAGTTGAACCGATAGACATACCATCCTGGCTTACAGTGGATGCTAAACCGAAGATCCGTAAGATGACTCCTGGTTCTCCATGGAAAGTTGTGAAGAAAAAGAAAGTAGCGGCTACGGAGAAAAATCTTACTCCAGACAAAACCTGAACTTTTAAGAAATGACCTCTTTAAATCTTCATTTAGAAGAATTTACAATCTTCGGCCACTAGATGGCATTGGTTGTCTGTTACCACAGTTAAATTTAGTTGTATGATGGTGGGAGTAAAACAAGAGGAGGAGTTCAGTTAATAAATTTAATGATTCAATTCTGTCCATGCGAGCAAGTGGCCAG
This sequence comes from Oophaga sylvatica, assembly GCA_033576555.1. Classification (NCBI taxonomy): domain Eukaryota; kingdom Metazoa; phylum Chordata; class Amphibia; order Anura; family Dendrobatidae; genus Oophaga; species Oophaga sylvatica. The sequence continues at coordinate 48,795 of JARQOD010004831.1, forward strand.
CTTGGAGAAATGTTATCTGATTAATGATCTCCTCTTGCACTCCCTCCTCCTACTAATACAATTATTGTTACAAGCTTTATTGAGTTGATATGAAACAATGTGAAGGTATAGACCGATTGTTACTTAGATGGAAGAGACTGACTACTCATTCAACAGTTACTTAATCATCCCTGCTGTTCTCTTTTTCTCCCATACCTCGGTCTATCTTCCTGTTACTTTAGTTTATTATTAGTTTATCAATAGCTATGGCTGTCTTATTCCTTGATCTGGCTAAAGATAGAACCATTTAGTCCACATTTTTATAGTAACGGGGGCTCCCAGGACCACTGCGTGTAGTCATGTGGGAATGAGTCTGACTAAGTTTCACTATAGTGAACCCCTCCAATGAGTGGGGTCTGGCTTTTGGGGGTGATTATTCTCGGGGGGGACCTTGTGTTCCTGCTTGGGGGTGGATCTCCCCTGGAGGCTACACTTCACCCCAGTTTGCTTACTCTTAAAAGTTTAGATTGTTATGTGTATTGTTGTAGTGTGTGTGTAGGTGTGTCGTCCTGTCTTCCTCAACCCCAGTATAGCTGCATTCCAATTCCTTCTCTTCTAATACCCAATATTTTCCCTCAGAAAAAGCTGTTCTCTAATTCCTGTCCCTCCTTTCTCAGAGAATTATGTAGTAGTGAGTTAAAATACTGGTTTTCTGTCTACTCGCTGAGTCATTTGCGATTTGTATTGCCTCCGCTGCTCCGTTACCTATCGTGCCTTTTTACTGATCCTCATGACGGGTTATTCATGTAAATTAACATCGTACAATGTTAAACGTAGTAAAGTCTTTTCCATTCTTCGTACTAACCCAGTTGACTTCCTTCTGTTACAAGAAACCCATTTCCGTACTGGGAAAATCCCGCATCTGCCGTCAAGGGTGTACAGCCAGTGGGTTCATGCAACTGCATCTGATTCCTCAACTAGGGGGGTAAGTGTTGGAATTCATAAGAATTGTCCTTTTAAAATCCTCACCACTTTTTTGGATGATGAGGGTAGGTTCATTTTTGTTAAGGGGAAGCTGGGAGGAATAACTCTTACAGTTTGCAATATATACGCTCCCAATCAAGGCACGGTTGCATGGCTGTTAAAAATATTGGCAAAACTTAAGATATTTGCTGAGGGATATGTGCTGGTGGGTGGTGACCTAAATATAGTATTGAATCCCTTGTTAGATACCTCTACACCCAAGGTCCATGTTGCCTATAGAGCACTGAGGAAATTACATTTACTCTTGCAAGATTTGAAACTTAAGGATAGCTGGAGATTACTTCACCCATCCAAACGAGACTATTCCTTCTATTCACATCCCCACAAATCCTATTGCAGAATAGACTATTTGTTAATACCTGAGCCTTTGGTCCCCTTTGTGTCATCGGCGCAGATAGGAACTATAGGCATTTCCGACCATGCACCTGTTTCAGTCGCATTCGGCTTGCGGGATCTCCCTGCCCACCAGGGTTCTTGGAGGCTGAATGTCACACTACTGGACAATGAGACTACTGTGAAGAATATCACTTCTCAGATTTCGGATTACTTTGTAGCTAATGACACGGAGGGGATGAATGCGACAACGATTTGGGAGGCCCATAAAGCCGTGATTAGAGGATATTTTATCAAACTGGGGTCCATTATTAAACGACAACGCATGCATAAGATTACATCCCTACTCTCAAAGATTAATACTTTGGAGATAGCCCACAAACACACTTTAGCGACACAAACGTTTGAGGAGTTGCAGTTGTGTAGATCTCAGCTCGCAGATATTCTTAACACTATAGCTACAAATAATTTTGCAAAAATCAAGTTTACCTCTTACCTACATGGCAATAGAGGGGGGAAACACATGACTGCAGCTCTCAAAAAACAGAAAGCTTCTTCCACTATTACAGCAGTGATGGGTCCTAATGGCATACTGACGGAGGACCCAAAGGGAATTGCTGACGCTTTTTCATCTTATTTAGGCTCACTATATAATCTACAATCTGCCACAAATTGTTCTATTGATCGGGAAAGATTAGAAGCAGTGCACTCCTTTTTAGACAAATTGTCACTCCCGTCCCTAGACAAGACCACTGCAGAATCTCTGCTGGCACCGGTGACTGAAGATGAAATAAAACAGACATTAAGCTCAATACCATCTGGAAAGAGCCCTGGGCCTGATGGGTTCCCCATTATATATTATAAAAAGTTCTTCTCAACATTATCCCCTTACTTAGTCAAATACTTCAACTCACTTTTATTGGGCTCCCCGCCCCTCCCCCAATCTCAAGAAGCGTTTATCACTCTCATTCCGAAGCCAAACAAAGACCACTCAATCTGTAGTAACTACCGACCAATCTCTTTACTCAACACGGATTATAAGTTATGGACCAAACTTTTGGCCCGTAGAATAGCGGGCCTGCTGGGATCCCTAGTTCACCCGGATCAGGCAGGTTTTGTATTGGGGAGGGAGGGGAGAGATAATGTTTCAGAGAACAATTTACTCTTTGGCGATTGCCAAGCGTTGCTCTCTGCCCCTCTCTCTATTAAGTCTAGACGCGGAAAAGGCTTTTGACCGGGTGGACTGGGGATTTTTAGAGCAGGCTCTCTTGAAATTTGGATTCCCTCCCCGCTTCATTGCCATTATATTGAATCTATATTCGTCACCCACAGCGAGGGTTCAGGCCAATGGGCAATTGTCAACACCCTTTCGCATTAATAATGGTACGCGACAGGGATGCCCACTTTCGCCGTCCCTATTTGTCTTAACCATTGAACCCCTGCTTCAAACAATTAGACAAAGCCCTGATATTATGGGTTTTAGAGTTGGCTCCGAAGAATACAAAGTCAGTGCCTTCGCCGATGATATACTATTAAGTTTATCAGACCCTATCAAGTCCCTCAAGGATGTAATGACGCTTCTCCAGCAATATGGAGAGATTTCCAATTTTGAAATTAATGTTTCTAAATGCGAAATGATTGGTTTGAACCTCCCAAATTCCACAATTACTTTACTAAAGACTATATACCCCTTCTTCTGGCCACCATCTTGCATAACATACCTTGGAATTAAAATTCCTGGGGATTTGTCTAGATTGTATGAATTTAACTATGATGTCAGCCTAGTGGAAGTTAAAGCTATGCTTCAAAAAATAGATATTCCTTTCCTCTCTTGGCTGGGCAGGAAAAATCTCCTGAAAACTTATGTTGTTCCCAAAATATT
>JARQOD010004832.1:0-52028 GCA_033576555.1 Oophaga sylvatica
GCTACTCCCCTGCTTCTCCCCTCTGCAAATCCCCCCACTGGCTCCCAATTCCCCAACGAACCCAGTTCAAACCAGAGCTGCCGCATCACCACCACCACCAGAGCTGCCGCACCCCCGACCTTCTGTTTCTTCCCCATTATCCAGTAGAATGTAAGTCCGCAAGGACAGGGTCCAATCCCCTCTGTACCAGTCTGTCATTGTAAATTTGTTTACTGTAAACGATATCTATAACTTTGTATGTAACCCCTTCTCATGTACAGCACCATGGAATTAATGGCGCTATATAAATAAATAATAATAATATATGTAATTTAAGGTATTTACTATTACCTAGTACTCATTGATACTGCTATTTCTTATGCACTATGCAGATTGTATCACAGCAGTTAATGTTAATGAACTCCATCAGCACTAGCACTTCAACACAGGATAATTAGGTTCATGCTCACCCCATCCCCAGGATTATAATGACTAGTGGGTGTCATACTTTTTAACACCTTATGTCACTGATCTTGCTTAACGTGTATGATACTTGTTTGCCGATGTATATTGTTTAAATAATAAAAATTATGATATTTTTCATATGGAGCATCAACTCCATTTTCTTTGGTACTGCAGTCTTAATTTGGGAGTGTTCATAATTGACAGTGTTTGCCCCTGATAGGCATTCGGCCTCATCTACATGGTAGAAATACTATATAATCTGTTGATATTGTTTTAAAGCATGGATCAGAGCCTGGCTACACAATTCAGCATGTCTATTTAATTCTGAAAAGCTCCGGTATTTCAGATAGAATATGGATCGGAAGGCTGGGGAGCATGGACGGTGACAAGACTCTTCCCAGCACTGCTAGAGGTAAGTGATAACTCTCTTCCTATATGCAAACAAGGGAGAGAACTGTCAATCACCTGCAGCAGCACCAGGAAAACTGCCTGTTGGCGAGACAAACTTGTACCCCTGCTGTAGCATTTCAGAGGGAAACATACCAGGCTACAATCATGTCACACTGGGCTCTGTTTATTCTGTCATGGGTTTGGGAGAGGGATCGTGTATTTACTGCAATTTATCCACCTCTCTTTCCCGCTTTCCATCATTGCTTTGCACAACAAGGGTCTTGGGATCCTATAGGATCAATGATATATGTTGCCTCTTTCTATAAATGGGTGTGTTACACATATTCATGGTCAGATCACTTGAAAATCTATCACTGATAACACTGAACAAGGAAGATTTTGCTTCTTGATCATTGTTTGATTGTAGCTTAAATAATATGAGCTGCTGATCACGAAAATCACCTTGAAATTTTCCTGTCACATTCAGTACCGTGTTTCTTAAATCTTCTGTTGGATCGATTTTTTTTTCATATTTTCAGGCTGTCTATGTAGTGTCCACAATACATACTGTATGTGCTGTTGTGTATTTATAGGCAAGCAAAGGTATGAATTCCTTGCATTTCATTGAAGTTGCAAAACTTCAGTGGAATTGTCACAGACTGGGCACAGGGAGACATGTCTGGACGCTGCCTGCAGAGGCTGTAAAATCTGCTTGCAAAGATTCTGCAAATTATTTCAAATTTAAGCAGCTGTAAACTACTAAAGTACGATCTGGTATAGCTAAAATGTCTCGTCAGTGTCGGAACAGTCGCAATACCTTTTGTTACATTTGTGGAGAGTACACGCTTAAGCTTCAAAGATGCACCATGACAGCTCTCATCATGAAAGCCTATGAGCTTGATCAAGACAAATCCTGGGCTCCTCACGGCTGTTGAGTAAGATGTGCTGTTGTTCTTACAGGTTGTTTGAGAGGTTCTCGTAAGTCAATGCCATTTGTTGTCCCAATGATTTGGCAGGAACAGAAGGATCATGTGACCAACTGTTACTTCAGTCTAACCAATGACTCTGGTTTCCCTACAAAGAATAAGAAGTCCATTGAATATCCTGTGTCGACCCGCCACCACAATTGTGGGTTACCAGGGCAATGGGGTACTCAGAGCCGAGCCCATGGAAGTCTATGGGGTTTGTCACAGGTAGCTGTGGCTCGGTCTGTGGCCCTGGCGGTCTGGCGTATGTTGGGGGAATATTTACAGGGGATTGATTTATGTACAGTTCGTGACGCCACCTGTAGTATTCTGGTAATTAGTACCAGCGCTGCTGTAGATCTCTGAGGGGATGGTAAGGCAGCTAGATGTCGGGTCCCCTACAGGTGGGACTGGTCCCTCAAAGTCTATGGGATTTGTGAAGTCGGGTGCGGATAAAGAACACAGTCTCACACGGTCAGCGTCTTTCCATACCTTTACTTGTAAGATGTTCAAGCAGGTCCCAGGGAGGCTGATCCAAGGAGGATGTATTTCGAGATAGCAGCTGGGCAAGTTAGGGGCCTCCTTTACTTCCAATATGACGAGTCCAACTAGCATGAAGCGTAGTTCCCTCCAATAAATCTGGTTCTTCTACCACCATGCATGAAGCTATGGTGATGCTTCGGTCCCAGTAACCGGTTAACAGTGCAGGACTTCCAATCCTAAAGCACTCACAATATCTACCACTGTGCCTTTCGCCTTGCCCGTGCTGGTAGCATAAGCATCCCTCACTTCACAGATATATATATCAGTCAGTTCCTTCTTAGTTCCTTCCAGAGCTTGCTAGCAGAATACCAGTAATACTTTTAGGCAGGAGCACGTCTCTGAACCTCTACCGTCCTCTAGACAGGCGTCTGAATTATCTGCAGCTCACTCCTCTCTCCTGCACAGACTTCTCGCTGACTGACTGTCTCCTCAGACAAACTGAACTCACTGAAGACAGGACACTCTCTGACTGAACACTCCCTGCTGATGTCACAAGCTTATAAACCTGTGGGCGTGTCTAAGTGCATGTTGGAATGAATGTTCATTTAGCATTAAACTGCTATCTCTCCACACATCCTCCAGGGTACTGCGTGTGCCTTCACACACCAGGGCTACACATTCCCCCATGGTAAAAGACAGCACTCCCGGGCTGTGAAATACAAGAAGACAGAAAATTTTGTTTATGCATAACAACAAACATTAACTTCTTCCCATCCGGGAGGTACGAATATCTTGAACGTTGCATTAAACATAGAAAAATACACAAAGTATCAAATAGACATTTTTCATATTAACGGTACAACTACTTTCACTTTTATAAAAACTTATATACATCTTCTCAGCTGCGGTAAACCCTGTCTGGGTCCTACCGTTCTTCACATCTCTTTATTAATTTCTGTTACACTTTCCATCCCGGGGGCTGGAACAATGCGATGATCCCTAGATCTCATGACGAACAGAGTCTGGGTCGCAACAGTCTTTGTATGAACCATCAGGGGCGCAACGGGTATCTCTTTCTCGTGAGACGCCGACTGCGTCTCAATTTGCGTTGCAGGGGGCGATTCAGCTGTAACCGCAGTTTGCGATGTAGATTGGGTCGCCGATTGCGATGCAGAGGTGTACGCAGGGGGCGATGCGGAATAGGACGCACAATGCTGGTGTGATGCAGAGCAGGAAGCAGGTGTGCGCAATGGCTCAATTGAGGACGCACTAACCTGCTGCTGTCGCTGCTCCATCTCTTCCCAGTCGCTCTCCATCATTGACGGCTGGGTCCCCGCCGGTGTCCCTACCAGGGATTGATCATCTGCTGCGGCCTCCTGGCCGGGCGGGCGTTCCGGAACTGGCGGTACCTCCTCAACCTCCTTTGCCTCCACCGCTCCATCGGTGGGATCAGGATCGGTACTTTTGGGGGCAGCCTCCGGTTTCTCTTCAGCCTTCCTCAGCAGGGAACTTGGGAATTCAGGAGACGGCATTATGCTTGTAGGAGAGAACACTGCGTCCCTCAGCAGCCGCTGTTTCAGGGCACGCCAGCGTCTCTCTATCTCCTTCATTCCTTTTCGGTGGAGACAGGACCTTCGTCGCAGGCGCTCTGATGTCAGAGCGTTCACTTCCTGTCGCAGGACCTGCCGACGAGTCAGAGCCGGGGGCGGAGCCAGGCAACAGCGCGCTTTTACAGGTACGCCCACCTTCTTCTCCAGCGCCTGAGGGCGCGAATATGGCGGCAAAATGGCGGATTTTAGCGCCAAAAATAGCAAACAGTCTTTTTCACTAAAACAATTCCATAGGCACGCAGGGCTCGCAATGCTGCAAGTTTCGTATCCTGTTCGTGACGCCAAGTTGTGTCGACCCGCCACCACAATTGTGGGTTACCAGGGCAATGGGGTACTCAGAGCCGAGCCCATGGAAGTCTATGGGGTTTGTCACAGGTAGCTGTGGCTCGGTCTGTGGCCCTGGCGGTCTGGCGTATGTTGGGGGAATATTTACAGGGGATTGATTTATGTACAGTTCGTGACGCCACCTGTAGTATTCTGGTAATTAGTACCAGCGCTGCTGTAGATCTCTGAGGGGATGGTAAGGCAGCTAGATGTCGGGTCCCCTACAGGTGGGACTGGTCCCTCAAAGTCTATGGGATTTGTGAAGTCGGGTGCGGATAAAGAACACAGTCTCACACGGTCAGCGTCTTTCCATACCTTTACTTGTAAGATGTTCAAGCAGGTCCCAGGGAGGCTGATCCAAGGAGGATGTATTTCGAGATAGCAGCTGGGCAAGTTAGGGGCCTCCTTTACTTCCAATATGACGAGTCCAACTAGCATGAAGCGTAGTTCCCTCCAATAAATCTGGTTCTTCTACCACCATGCATGAAGCTATGGTGATGCTTCGGTCCCAGTAACCGGTTAACAGTGCAGGACTTCCAATCCTAAAGCACTCACAATATCTACCACTGTGCCTTTCGCCTTGCCCGTGCTGGTAGCATAAGCATCCCTCACTTCACAGATATATATATCAGTCAGTTCCTTCTTAGTTCCTTCCAGAGCTTGCTAGCAGAATACCAGTAATACTTTTAGGCAGGAGCACGTCTCTGAACCTCTACCGTCCTCTAGACAGGCGTCTGAATTATCTGCAGCTCACTCCTCTCTCCTGCACAGACTTCTCGCTGACTGACTGTCTCCTCAGACAAACTGAACTCACTGAAGACAGGACACTCTCTGACTGAACACTCCCTGCTGATGTCACAAGCTTATAAACCTGTGGGCGTGTCTAAGTGCATGTTGGAATGAATGTTCATTTAGCATTAAACTGCTATCTCTCCACACATCCTCCAGGGTACTGCGTGTGCCTTCACACACCAGGGCTACACAATCCCAATCTGCCTTAAGCCATGAGACCAGTGCTAGATGATGGCCCTCGTCCAGTATCAAAGCCACTAGAGGCATGGAGCCTAGAGGAGGCAGCCAATGAAGATGTTGCAGTCCATGGGTCAGAGATGGGGAACAACGCTGGTTCAGACTTTGAGCCATGTACGTCTGGTGAGCCTCATCTTATATCACAGCCACAACTTAATGACTTGCTCCTCGACTTATGTTTGGCAAAACCAAATGCAGAGTTACTGGCTTCAAGACTTCAAGGATGGCATTTGCTGTCACCCGCTAGAAAAGTTTCTGTCTTTCGAAGCCGCTAAGATGACAACACAGTTTTTGGAACTGGTTGACAACCTGAGCTTCTGCACCGACATTGGTGGGTTGTTCGCAGCTTTGGATTGTTTGCATGAGTGGAAACAGTGGTGTCTCTTAATTGACTCATCAGTGTTAAGCCTCAAGGCTGTCTTGTTACACAATGGTAAAGTTCATCCTTCAATACCTGTTGGCTATGCTGCATACATGAAAGAAACATGATAACATGGAACTGTTGCCGAAACACATCAAGTACAGCATCTACAACTGGAACATCTGTGGAGCTTTGAAAGTAGTGGTACTGCTGCTTGTATTGCAGCTCAGATATGCCAAGTACTGTTTTTCATTTGCAAATGGTACAGCCGTGCTAAGCAGTTACATTACGAGTAGAAGAAAGTGGATAATCCGTAACCGTTGACTCACGGGCAGAAACATGTCTTACATAAAGCACTTGTGGACCAAGCAATGATATTTCTGCCTGCACTTCACATAAAGCTCGGGCCAAGGAAAAATTTTGTGAAAGCAATGAAAATGGAAGCAGAAGGTTTTCATTTTTTGAGACAAATGTTCCCAAGAATAACCGATGCTAAAATTAAGGAAAGAACATTTCTTGGTCCACAAATCTAATACATCATGAATGACAAGCAATTTGAAGAGTTGCTGGCGGGGAATGAGAAAATTGCTTGGAAATCAGACTAGGATGTTTCCCAGAATTTTTTTGGCAACAATCCAAAACCAAATTACATCAAATTGGTCAACAACCTTCTCGGAGCTTACAAAGCGATGAAGTGCAACATGTCATTGAACATTCCTTTTTTCCATTAACATTTGGAATTCTTCCCTGTAAATCTTGGTAACATTAGTAATGAACATGGTGAATTATTTCCCAAAGATATTGCTACTATGAAAAAGCGTTATCAAGTGTACTGGGATCCATCAATGCTAGCTGACTATTGCTGGACACTAATACTGGATGCACCAGTTGAACTAATGCTTTATAATCCATAAAATGTAATCTCATGTTTCTCAAGGTTTCTAAGTGATGCAGACTATCTGAAATTATATTTATGCTTAGCTAGAATGAGTTTATTATAATCACGTCAAATTTTCAAGGAAGCAAAACTTTTGAAAAAAATTGTTGTCCAGTGAAGATTTGTCATTCCCTAATATTATCATTGCATTAACTATTTAGGATTGGTGCAATCTAATATATTATATTTCTTTATATTTTTTTATACATATTTTAGGAACAAAAGTACTGGCAAATACTGATAATGGAAAATCGTAGACCCCGGAGATCCATGAATCTAATGAAGTGTAAGTATCATCAATGTAGGTGTCTGTATATCATCAGATGACTGTGTATGAATTACACGTCCAATATGACTCCCATATAACTATTGGATATGTCTTTTATTAACGTAAATGTTTACTATTGGGAGACTTTTTTTAAGAGATAAGCACCAGTTTTCTGCCATAAAAATGTGATAATTTGAGCAATAATTTGTTACTTGTTTTGCTTCTTTATTAAATCTGTCAATGGAGTTTAGCGGAAATGACCGTGCGCTACCAACCAAAATATATTTGGAACTGTATTTTATTTTTTCATACCAATAATTTTTATATTAGAGACTTGATTTTTACCTGATGGGGTAAGAAATAACAGTTTGTACTTGTATTTTTATAAAATCATCAACATAAATAGAAATAATAAGCACTAGAAATAGATCACTCTGTGTGTAATGTCTATATAATATATGAGTTTCACTTTTTGTATTGAAGAACTGAAATAAATGAACTTTTTGATGATATTCTGATGATGTGAGAGGCACCTGTACATAGACACTCCTTTTTTTCCAGACTTGATCGGGGCTCTTGTTTAGGTATCTAATGTATGGAGTGTGACCTGGTCAAGGTCTTATGGACTAATATGTATACTCGTTTTATGGTACCGGCCTGAGAATGAGGTTTCTGAAATCTCAACATTTTTTTTTAAATCAGTGGTTTGTCAAGTGTTTCAGGAGTTTTGCAGCGTATTTCACTTATTCAAGTGAATTAAAAAAATGTATGTAAAAGCACAGCAAATGGTGATGCTCCTCCATTATGACATCACTGATGATTCTCGGCCATTATGACCTCACAGCTCACAGTCCCTACTTCTAGAATGTACACACGGTCACCGGCGCCATTTTTGGTTCTGTAGTGACAGAGAGCATTTGCAATTTTTCACTATGGCTGGATTACGTCTGAATGATTTTCAGTTACAATCACTATTGAAGATTTTTATCATCAATCAACCTAACATTGTGCTTCTAGCACCCGATGGCGTCCTCTGCTTCACTCACCGGCTGGTGGTGCAGCTAGTGAAGGATTGCCTGACCAAAAACAAACAAGGTCAACTAACGTCAGAGTATCTGACTGATTTACGTCACAACATCAGGACATTACTACAGCAGGTAAATGGCGGACGTTCCGCACAAAACTTCTCCATAATCATAGATAATAATGGTGGGATAGAAGCTTCTTCTTTCCTCCAATATAAAACATGACGAGTCCCCAGATATGGAGTCATTGTATCTGCAGAGAGGAGCAGATGACGCATACAATGACCGCCTCCATTGTTTCCTTTCTCATATCATAATTTTCATTTTTGTTTCTTTTCTTCTTTATAGGCAGAAAAAAGATCTCATATGGAGATTTGGCTTTTATTAAAGACCTGGCCGAAAAAGTCCTGCGTGTATTGGAATGTCCGGAATGCTCGTCGGAACGCCCGGTAAGGAACCATCTTCTTCTCTATCACATGTCCTTGTTTTCAGATCTTCTCCAGATCACCAGTCAGAGATCAGAAGATCTGGTGTCAGATCTAACAGGCCTCCCTGTCAGTCCCCGGCAGGCACAGGAAGTTTTATGGCCGCCTGTCTGTGCTGCTCCCTCGTCTGTGAGTACAGTCTGTATTCTGCTGATGTAGTCACAGCTCAGTGGGGGGGCTAGTCTGTATTTTCCCTTCTTTCTCGCTCTATCAGTCTTCCTGCTTATAAATGCTGCAGCTGAGATAATAGACGTCATAACAGAAATGTTGTGACTACAAGTCCCTTATGCAGTACATTAATCTGGGCTTGTGGAGAGGAGCTGCAGTGTAAAGCAATTCTACCCATTACTGTAATGAATGAAGTACAAGATGTATCCATGGTGTAAAGAACGCAGATAACGCAGCTCTGGGATATCACGGTGCATAAAGTAAAAGCTGACACCGCACATGATATTTTTCAATGTTAACTCATCTTTAATCCCATAAGTGATAGAAGTTTCTGAGAAAAGTTCCCATGATGGCGCGAGATTTGTAGAGTTACAATTGGTGCATCTGTAAATGTTGGTTTAGTCCTTCCTGATTTATGTATTTGGTGATTTAGTGAAATCTTCCATATAATAATTATCTATATTATATCTATCAGGAAACACCAGAAGCGACGACGAATATGGGGAGAATGTGACCCCAGAAACCCCTGACCCTAATAGGAGTCAGCTGGAGCTGAGCAGCGATCTGATTACAGGTGAGCCGATCACACAACCTTCTACAAGGAATATCCAGATATTACACATGGCAGGGAATAATGGCAGATTTACTCCCTGCTCCATGTAATGGGGACCTGTCAGCACATGTTACATGTAGGAGTGGTGGTATGACGGTGTAAGACGTTCTCCCCTATTAAAAAGTATTTGCTGAAATGCAATGTGCCAGTCAGGAGAAATGTAACGTAGAAGCAATATGCAAATCAGGATGGAAGTGCACTTGAGGCGGGAAAGAAATCCGAGTGCAGGACACGCCCCATTGCACTTCCAGGCTAATTTGCATATGGCTGCTATGCTTCATCTCTCTTCCCATCACTCACATGTGCAGTGAGGGTGGGGGCTCTTCATTCATGTGATGATTGGGGGTCCTCCACCACTTACATTACATTTATCTATGGATGTGCCATACGTCCTCATATTTATAATCTCCATATAACGAGTAGTAATCCCATGTTCAGACGTCTTGTCATTTCTCCCTTATATTGCGTTATTATGTATGTAGGATTGATATGTCTAATACATTTTATTTCTTCACTTTATCGTTATTTTAGTACCATCAGCGCTGGCGAATCCCGACAGTGGAATCTGTAAGATCCCGGAGATCCAAGAATCCGCCGATGTAAGTATCATAGAGATATAAGGGTGTCTCTGTATCACCACATCATGGGGTGTGAGTGACCCATCCAGTATTAACCCCCATATAACCATGGGACGGCTCTGTTCTAAGTGTAGATGACACTATGGTGTTAGATAAAAGCATTTATACTAAATGGAATCTGTCACCAGGTTTATGCTGTAGCATAATGTAGAGACACAGACCCTGATTCAGCGATATATCACTTACTTTATTGGGGGCAGCAGATGTTGATAATATCCCTGTTTTCTCTGCTGCAGCTCTAGCAGAGCTGTGTATGCTGAGCCTTGTATAAAACCACCCACACCCCGGATTGGCAGCTTTCTGTGTACACTGTGCATAGACAGAAAGCTGCTATTCAGTGGTGGTGGTGGTGGGTTTACAGAGGAATAGGACTACATGGCACAAGACACATAGTCCTAGTCATAATCTCCTGCTGATCAAACACTGATTTTAATAAAACAACAGCACAAAGCCTTGTAAGTAACATTTTCGCTGGAATCAGGGTCTCTGCCCCTAAATCATAACTGCTCCCAGATTACATAGCGCAAACCTGCTGACAGATTCCCTGTAAGTTCTCCCCTGCGTGCTCTGCTGTATTATCCAGCACATTACAATAATATCAGTGTATAGAGGATCTCCCTTATATTAATTACATCCATGCGGAGCGTCGGCTTGTATAGTCCTCTGATCAGTGTAAATCAGCTGAGACATAATATAGGTGGAGTTTTTACATCTTGAGATGTTTTCCTGCAGCTTCTATAACTTAGTATTATTTCTTATTCTTTTTTAGGAGTTGATCAGCTCATTGATCCCGGCAGGAGAGCCGCGTATGAGCGACTATGAAACTACCAAACTGATCAGCAGCGGAGCTTTTGGGTGAGATTTCTGTTCCCATCATCCCCATTTCTCAGGTTCCCTATGACAATGCTTCTGCCTCTGTGCTCTGCCATTCAGTGTTATCATAGGGAAACGATCAGAGTCCACATCACTGTCCACATCTCAATGTCACTATTCAGCTCAGTTATATACAGCTGAGCGACCAGATCTGTAACAAATCAGTCTGTAAGGAAAGGGCTGATATAAAATAATACATTACACCCCCGGTCCTAGACCTCATCTGTTCTTATGCTGTCGCCTCCACCACAGCTTCCCCGTCTACCGTGCTGATCTTAGGATTTTTCAGGACCCTATTATGGAGCTGATAATAGTGATTGGCTGCACACGGTCATGTGAGGGGATGACGCCAATGACATCTGCACCCCCACCCTCCACCATGACCATGTGAGTCCGATCACTGGCCGTCAGCAGCAGAAGGGAGAACAGCCAAAGACTGGCACTGAGGACGGCGGACTGCAGTGATGGACGGGAGGGACTGAGGACAAGTGGGTGCAATGAGTTTAATTATACTTTAACTTCTTCCCTCCACTTATTCTGCTTCGGCTGTAGAAAAAAGCCTAAAAACCATCTTCTTACAACAATTGGAGCACTTTAAGCTTTGGGCCAATTTATATTTGACTGAATCGTATGTACTGGTCAGTTATAACGAATCTGCCCAAGATGAATGTCAGTAGATTCTCTCATCTATAATGTCGACCTGGGTGAGGGTCCGGCAGACGTGGCATTGTGCAGACCTCCCATAGGTCATCTATGTAGAGCTCTTTTATGTATTTCTAGATGTGGATTTCTAGTGATGGCCGGACTGCTGTATCAAACATTAGTACAGAAATCATGTAATGACTTGTATATACAGACTTAATAAGGGATCATTATAAACCATGGATTCTCCTTCTCTCCAGGGCCGTCTACTTAGTGCGCCATAAAGAATCACAACAGATCTTCGCTATGAAGAAAATGGCCAAGCGCAACGTGGATACTCCTAAGAAAGTGGAAAGTGCCTTTATCGAGAGGGACATCCTAACATTCGCAGATTGTCCCTTTGTGGTCTCCATGCTCTGCTCCTTCCAATCTAAATCTCACCTGTGTATGGTCATGGAGTATGTAGGAGGTAGGACACGTACATTGTATTATATTCTCCCATGTCTGCTGACATCTTATCACCTCTCATATCATTAAGACTTCTCCCCGCAGACGGTTACATCTCACACAGCATTTACTATAGGTTATCTATTACCATGGTGTCCAGAAAGTCATTGATGCGTGTGATCTCCCTGTATGTCCGCACTGAGAACGTCAGTATCTCCAGCTGTAGACGATACGTGACATCACTTTATGTCATTAGTTACTTGGAGAACAATTTCATCATCTCCCCTCCCCTCGTCCTCTCCCCTCTGTACCAGTCGGTCATTGTAAATTTGTTTACTGTAAACGATATCGATAACTTTGTATGTAACCCCTTCTGATGTACAGCACCATGGAATTAATGGCGCTATATAAATAAATAATAATACTATAATCATGACCTCAGACTAATATTATGTACATTATATCTGTATATACTGTCTCCTGCCTCAATGTTTCCTCTCACTTCTCATCATACATCATGGTGATCTGCTGTTCCTCACCGGTCATATTTCCTTTCTTCCATAGGTGGAGACTGTGCGACCCTTCTAAACACCAGGGGTCCTTTATCTGTCCCGTTGGCCCGCTTGTACTTTGCAGAAGCAGTCCTAGGTGTGGAATATCTGCATAGTTACGGTGTGGTGCACAGAGACCTGAAGCCGGATAAGTAAGTGAATGCCTGTAGAATAACAAAGAGAGGAAAGTTATCCTTTATTATCTCACAGTCTATGAAGCTAAAATCACCTTCTCTTTCACAGCCTCCTGATAACATCTTCTGGACATATTAAAATTGCTGACTTTGGACTTTCAAAACTTGGGGTCATGATACCACACACCAACATCTACAAGCAGTCAGCAGAGGACATCTCCAGAGAGTTCCTGAACGAAGAGGTCAGCATTGCCTACAGGAACTTCGCTTGTTCTGTACAAATCTCATAACTCTTTTCTCTTTCCTATGTTATTCATTTTTAGAGACCTTTTTCACTGACATTTTATCTTCTGTAGTTCTGTCTGTATGTCAAGAACTTGTCATAATATTCGTTTCATCGATTTTCATCTCTATTTTCTGTTGGTTTCCAGGTGTGCGGCACCCGTTATTACAGGGCCCCTGAGGTCATCATGAGCTATGGAAGACCTGTTGACTGGTGGTCAATGGGCATCATATTACTTGAATTTTTCCTGAAATTTGGACCATATGATAGGAATGTCCAATTAAGTTTTATAAAAATGTGATCACTGGTAAGTAGAATAATCTGATCATTGCTTTCACTGGTTATCTTGGTTTAGTTACTTCATTTGCTTTATCTTACAGTCCAGTAAAGAGGTTTTATGTTCTATAATTTTCTATATAACAGGAAGTATAATTTGGGATAATAATCAAACTCTTCCACCCGATGCTAAGGACCTCATCACTCAGCTGCTCAGAATAAATCCTGTGGATAGACTTGGGACAGGTAACAAATGCAATAATATCAATATTCCCTTGTTACACCGAGGACATATCACTCATGTCCATGAGGATCATTAGTTCTCTATCAGCTGCTCCATTTCTAGTTCTCCGTACTAAGATTTTAGTCTATTTCCTACATATCTGCTCAGTTGTGTAATTAGTTAAAATTAAGATAAACTGTTCGGATATGAAGCTGTCTCTGACAATGTCCGCATACTTTTATTTTCCTTTATCCAGGAGGAGCTTTTGAGATCAAGCGTCATCCATTTCTTAGTGACTTAGACTTTGATACCCTTCTAAGTCAAAAGCCAGAGTACGTTCCTCAGCTTGCGTCAGATGTGGACACCAGCTTATTTATCAGTAAGAAGAAGGAGACGTCATCTAGATCTAAGTGTCTGTCTCGTCTTCCTTATTTTGTGACAATCAGTTCCCATTAATAAATGCTGACTGTGTTATACTGACAACCTCTAATAACACTTCATTATCTATGTCTTGCAGATCATTCGAATATGAAAAAACATC
The DNA here is from genome assembly GCA_033576555.1 of Oophaga sylvatica. Taxonomy (NCBI): domain Eukaryota; kingdom Metazoa; phylum Chordata; class Amphibia; order Anura; family Dendrobatidae; genus Oophaga; species Oophaga sylvatica. Next base: position 13,711 of record JARQOD010004832.1, read on the forward strand.
TGGTCTCAGAGGATGAGATGGGCACAAGTGAGGACAATGAGAGCCTTGACTTCAAAAACTTTTACATCATCTTCTGAAAGGCTTTCTAAAGTAAGTATGTGATTAATAAATCCAAAATATGTATAAAAAAGACCTTTAATGGCAGACATACAATTATTTCATATCTTATTGCTTCCGCATGTAGCTCTGTACCACCGTTACCAGGATGAAGATTAATGAGAATCCCAAGCTTTCTCCAGATTGTACTTTAGAATCCAGTACAAATATCTCAGAAATGTGAGTAGATTATGGAGTTATTACTGGGAACTCTACGCTGATATACTGTATGTGTATAACACCAAACATAGGACATAAATACCATAACATCAAATGCAGCATCCACTCCCCATGGTCAGCCGTCATTGTACATTTGGCTTCAGAAACCATTGGTGATAACAGCCCATATCTGCGGCAGTCATGCATTATTCGTGCTGCCTACACTGTAGGAGAGATGTAGTGTTACATGCCACACATTCTTGGTAGAAGGTAGCGTTGAGCAGAAGACCTTCCCCACTATGGCAGTCATATGTCCTATTAGGTCTTATAGTCTGTGTTCTTATTGTGAGACAACTCCTTTTATACTGTGCTTACTTTGATTTACATTTGTTTCTTTCAAACAGGCAGAAAGAATCTGTCCCTGTAGCTGATACAGAAGACGTCATTACCATTTTACCATCTTCGTCCCCACATGTTCTACAGCACCAGCAATGGGAATGTTGACTTCAAGGCTCAAATATTTCCACATGGTTTTTCTGTGATAGGTCTCCTATGTTATTCATGATTCTACGGATCACAATTATGTTCCCCACGGGCCCATACTGTACCTCTATTTCCCTAACCTTCATCATCATGAGGAGACATCGTCTCCTATAATAGAATATCGCTCATCAGTGATGCACCACATGGCGGCACACAGGGCGCTTACTGCGCTATATCAGTGACACATCTAATTCCCCTCAGATGGGATTATGTACATTATATAGGATTTATTCTGCCCTATTATGATATAATACCAGATTATCAGGCCTATAGGAGACAGGACTAGAACAATCCTACTATATACAGGAGACAAAGCAGATCCCATTAGGAGATGTCATTACTGAGGTTTTTTTTATTTCTTTCTTTTCAGAATTTCCAGCTCAGAAGGAAAGAAAATCTACAGAAAATCTGAGTAAAGAAAAATCAAAAAATGGAAAAAAGGGGAAAAAGAGACGAGGTAAGTGTGAGAATCAGCTCCATGTTGTGTGATGTCAGTGAGAATCATTTGTGTGGAGCAGATGTCATCTGTCAGTGATGGGATTATCACATGTATGATGGCTGACAGTGATCCCTGACCTCTGTGTGATAATATTCCTCTGCCGTCCGGCCACAGTGACCGCACAGTAGGATCATGTCATATGGAGTCCCATCACTTACATTATATTTACTTCTCTTCTCATAGGTTCCACCTTCCGCCGGATCTTATCATCCTGCCGGCGCGGATTATCCAGGGCTGCTCGAGTATTTGCTTGTGTTGCTGCTGCCCTAGAACCATCTAAAGGACGGGAAACCTAAGCATCCAGCGCCCTGAAGTCCAGCAGATCACCATCACTGCTGGACCTGTATAGAAGGACCTTCACCAGCTACCTGTTTCCTTCTGACTCTTACATCTAGACCCGGACATGTTTCCTTATCACATCTGTCACCAGGCTCCGTGGTAATCCTACTGCTCGCCTGTCCGGGCTTTTACTGATCACCTGGCATCTGACCACGGCTGACTCCCTGACTATGATTGTGTCTATTAATCCTGTTCCTAGTTTTACCCCTCCCTTATCCTTTATCCTATTATTAATTAAAATAAAAAAATAAATAAAAAAACTTCTATGTTTACTTAATTTTTTTTACATTTATCAAACTTATCTATGTACAGTCATGGCCAAAAGTTTTGAGAATGACACAAATATTATATTTTCACATGATCTGCTGCCCTCTGGTTTTTATGTGTGTGTTTGACAGATGTTTTTATCACAGACAGAAATATAATTGCAAACATATGAGTAACAAAAGCTTATATTGACAGTTAGAATGAGTTAATGCAGCAAGTCAATATTTGCAGTGTTGACCCTTCTTCTTCAGGACCTCTGCAATTCTCCCTGGCATGCTCTCAATCAACTTCTGGACCAAATCCTGACTGATAGCAGTCCATTCTTGCACAATCAATGCTTTCATTTTCTCAGAATTTTTAGGTTTTTGTTTGTCCACAAGTCTCTTGATGATTGACCCAAAGTTCTCAATGGGATTAAGATCTGGGGAGTTTCCAGGCCATGGACCCAAAATCTCTATGTTTTGTTCCTGAGCCATTTAGTTATCACCTTTGCTTTATGGCAAGGTGTTCCATTATGCTGGAAAAGGCATTGTTGATCGCCAAACTGCTCTTGGAGGGTTGGGAGAAGTTGCTCTTGGAGGACATTCTGGTACCATTCTTTATTCATGGCTGTGTTTTTAGGCAAGACTGTGAGAGAGCCGATTCCCTTGGCTGAGAAGCAACCCCACACATGAATGGTTTCAGGATGCTTAACAGTTGGCATGAGACAAGACTGGTGGTAGCGCTCACCTTGTCTTCTCCGAATGAGGCGTTTTCCTGATGTCCCAAACAATCGAAAAGGGGATTCATCAGAGAAAATAACTTTACCCCAGTCCTCAGCAGTCCACTGCCTGTACCTTCTGCAGAATATCAGTCTGTCCATGATGTTTTTTTTGGAGAGAAGTGGCTTCTTTGCTGCCCTCCTTGAGACCAGGCCTTGCTCCAAGAGTCTCCGCCTCACAGTGCGTGTAGATGCACTCACACCTGCCTGCTGCCATTCCTGAGCAAGCTCTGCACTGCTGGTAGCCCGATCCCGCAGCTGAAACACTTTTAAGAGACGGTCCTGGCGCTTGCTGGTCTTTCTTGGGCTCCCTGGAGCCTTTTTGGCAACAATGGAACCTCTCTCCTTGAAGTTCTTGATGATGCGATAGATTGTTGACTGAGGTGCAATCTTTCTAGCTGCGATACTCTTCCCTGTTAGGCCATTTTTGTGCATTGCAATGATGACTGCACGTGTTTATTTAGAGATAACCATGGTTAACAGAAGAGAAACAATGATGCCAAGCACCAGACTCCTTTTAAAGTGTCCAGTGGTCTCATTCTTACTTAATCATGACAGATTGATCTCCAGCCATGTCCTCATCAACACCCACACCTGTGTTAATGGAGCAATCACTGAAAAGAGGTTAGCTTGTCCTTTTAAGGCAGGGCTGCAATGATGTTGAAATGTGTTTTGGGGGATAAAGTTCATTTTCTAGCCAAATATTGACTTTGCAAGTAATTGCTGTTAAGCTGATCACTCTTTATAACATTCTGGAGTATATGCAAATTGCCATTAGAAAAAGTGAAGCAGTAGACTTTGTAAAAATTAATATTTGTGTCATTCTCAAAACTTTTGGCCATGACTGTATTTTGCTAACTGATAAAATTCAGTGCATTGAGATACTGGCCAGTGGCCGGACCTTATACTACAAACACTTATTACTTATTATTATGAATTAGACTAGAATTGGACTGGAATTTGACTGTAAGTTGACCGAATATATAACCACTACCATGTTTCCTTTTCTTTTCACTTTCACCCCCATACTACTTACTTTCTTCCTATTCCCTGTAATCCCCCCACCTAGTAAGGAAGTAGTCATTTTCCCCTCCATTCTCCCCAGACATCTCACCTTCTCCTCAGAACTGTTCCTCCACGTACAATCCTTTTTCTCCAGAAACACACGGCCACACCATGTCTTATCCTGTTCCCACCTTTTAACGCTCTGTCTGTTACTCCTCACTGCTGGTGATATATCCCCAAATCCTGGCCCTCCTCAACACATCCCCACACTCACTTCTATCACCCTGCCACGATCCTCTACACGTCCTCGCAACCATGATAACCTCATACCCATTCACCCAGCCCCCACTCCCCCGGTCCCCCTACCTGGAGCACTATGGAACGCACGCTCTGTCTGCAATAAACTGTCATTTATCCACGACCTCTTCATCACCAATAAAAACTCTCCTTCCTTGGCATCACCGAAACCTGGCTCACCCCCTCTGACTCAGCCTCTCCAGCTGCACTTTCTTATGGCGGATTCCACCTATCTCACACCCTCCGCCCCAGCAACAAACGTGGTGGAGGAGTTGGTTTGCTCCTATCTGATACCTGCTCCTTTGCCCCAATTCCACTACCCCCTCCGCTACTACTCCCTCATTTGAGGTGCACTCCGTCCACATCTACTCCCCCTCCAACCTCCAGCTGGCTGTCATCTACCGTCCCCCAGAACTTGCCATCTCCACCTTTCTCGACCACTTCACCACCTGGCTGCTTCATTTCCTCTCTGCTGACATCCCCACTATCATCATCAACAACTGCGCCCTTACAGGAACAGACAAATATACCTACCTGGGCCTAGAGATTCACCGGTCAGGAAGCTTCAAACAAGCCATAGAGACCCTGAAAGACAAGGCATGTAAAACCTTCTATGGCATCCGAAGGAAACTTTACCATCTGAAGCCACCAGTGAGGGTCTGGTTAAAAATCTTCGACTCGGTCATCGCCCCAATCCTCCTGTATGGCAGTGAAGTCTGGGGTCCTCACACCTACCCAGACTGGTCAAGATGGGATTCCAGCCCAACAGAAATATTCCACCTGGAATTCTGCAAGCACCTTCTCCAAGTCCATCGGAGCACCTCCAACAGTGCCTGCCGGGCCGAGCTGGGCAGATTCCCTCTACACCTAACGGTTCTAAAGAGGGCACTGTCATTCCGGGCTCACCTACGTAGGAGCAATCCAAGCTCCCATCACCATAAAGCCCTGACACACGTAGGTGAAACAGAAAAACTAGGACCCTCGGAACAGCTCAGCCAAACCCAACCTGACCAGAACACCAATCACAACAACCTGACAAAAGCCGAAATCAGGAAGATGGTAGACGAAGGCCAGGAGAGATATGTCAGTGACTGGAAGAACGACATCATCAGCTCCCAGAAACTGACCATGTACCGGAGTCTACAGAGAGACTACAGTCTGGCCCCATACCTGGAGAAACTCCCAGACCCCAGAGACCGCCAGATCCTGAGCCGGTATAGACTCAGCTCCCACAGTCTGGCCATCGAATCCGGCCGACACAGGCAGAGCTACAAGCCCAGGGAGGAAAGACTATGCCAACACTGTGACCAGGAGGCCATAGAGGACGAAACCCACTTCCTGCTGCACTGCTCCAAATACTCAGCAGTGAGGGACACTCACTTCAGGAGACTCTCACATCTCTTCCCGGATTTCATCACCATGAAGGAGGAAGAGAAAACATATATCTTGCTGGGGGAAGAAGAGAGAGCAGCGGAGATAGCAGCGCGGTATGAGAGTGAATGTCATAGACTGCGAGAAAGAGAACTATGATATGCCATAGACTTCTATAGCACCCACCCCGGATCTGCCCCATCACCCCTCCCTATGCCATGGACTTTTATAGCCCCCACCCTGGACCTGCGCCCCCATCACCCCTCCCTATGCCATGGACTTCCATAGCCCCCACCCTGGATCTGCCCCTACTCAACATCCCTATCCCTATCCCCCTTTGGTACACTTGCTTTGGCAAAACTAATGTGTATTTAGTCCTGCCAATAAAGCTTCTTTGAATTTGAATTGAATTTGACTTCAACATCCCCATTGATGCTTCCACCCCAGCGGCCTCTAAACTTTTATCGCTCACTGCCTCCTTTGGCCTCACTCAATGGTCCTCTGCGGCCACTCACAAAGATGGTCTCGACCTTATCTTCACCCGCCTCTGTTCCCTTACTAATCTCACTAACTCACCCCTCCCCCTGTCTGACCACAACCTACTGACGTTCTCTTCTCTCTCCTCTTCTAGTGCACAACACCCACTCTACAAACTCACTCACCCTCGCAGAAATCTCAAACACCTCAATTTACCAATGCTCTCTGAGTCCCTCCTCCCTCTTACAGACATATCTTCACTTCACGACACAGATTCTGCTGCCACCTTTTATAACACTGCAATAACAGCAGCACTTGACTCGGCTGCCCCCCTCACACATAGCAAAACTTGTACAATCAACAGGCAGCCCTGGCTGACCAGCCTCACCAAAGAACTGAGACGGGCTTCCAGGGTTGCTGAGCGGAGATGGAAAAAATCCCGCTCTGCCGAGCACCTAACCGCATACAAGCAGTCCCTCACCAGCTTCAAGTCCACGCTCACTGCTGCAAAGCAAACTTACTTCTCATCTCTCATATCCTCCCTGTCTCACAACCCTAAACAGCTCTTCAACACTTTCAATTTTCTATACTGTCCCCCAGCACCTCCCCCTTTTCCTCTCATTTCTGCTGAAGACTTTGCCTCTTTCTTTAAGCAGAAGATCGATACGATCAGAGAAAGCTTTGGCCCACAGCCCCCATTGCCCCTCTTAGCTGCTCAACCCTCTTCCTCCAAAGCCAACTTCTCCACCATGACAGAAGATCAGCTCTCCACCCTCCTATCAAGATCATACCTCACCACTTGCACGCTTGACCCGCTGCCATCCCACCTCATCCCTAGCCTCGCCACCGTCTTCACCCCTACTCTAACACACCTCTTCAACCTCTCACTTACAAATGGTGTCTTCCCCTCATCCTTCAAACATGCCTCGATCACACCCATTCTCAAAAAGACCTCCCTTGACCCATCCTCTGTGTCTAGCTATCACCCGATATCTCTTCTCCCTTATGCCTCAAAACTACTGGAACAGCATGTCCATCTTGAACTGTCCTCCCACCTCTCCTACTGCTCCTCTTTGACCGCTTACAATCAGGCTTCCGACTGCATCACTCAACTGAAACTGCCCTAACTAAAGTCACCAACGACCTACTAACCGCCAAGAGCAAGCGTCACTATTCTGTCCTCCTTCTCCTGGACCTGTCTTCTGCCTTCGACACTGTGGACCATTCCCTCCTGTTACAGATTCTCTCATCTCTTGGCATCACAGGCTTGGCCCTATCCTGGATCTCATCATATCTAACAAACCGAACATTCAGTGTCTCCCTCTCCCACACCACCTCCTCACCTCGCCCCCTGTCTGTCGGTGTTCCCCAAGGTTCAGTTCTTGGACCCCTACTCTTCTCCATCTACACCCTCGGCCTGGGACAGCTCATAGAATCCCATGGTCTTCGGTATCATCTCTACGCCGATGACACGCAGATCTACCTATCTGGACCTGACTTCACCTCATTACTGACCAAAATCCCACAATGTCTGTCTGCTATTTCTGCTTTCTTCTCTGCTCGCTTTCTAAAACTGAACATGGACAAAACAGAATTCATCATCTTTCCCCCATCTCACTCTACCCCCCCACCAGACCTGTCCATTAACATCAATGGAACTTGCTCACTTTCCCCAGTCCCGCACTCTCGGTGCCTCGGAGTGATCCTCGACTCTGCCCTCTCTTTCAAGCCACATGTCCAAACCCTAGTGTAATGTATGTAGTACAGTTCATATAGCGTCTTGTGCTTGGGTGCGATGAAAACACAGGAGTCACAGGTTTGATATAGAAAAGTCCTGTATTACTTCATACAAGTTGGCAGAAATAGTCACACAGTTTGCAGACACAGAAACAGGAGACACAGCAGGCCAGAGTAATCCAAGCTCAGCAATCACTCTCCAATACAGATTCAGGATCTTCTTCTCTGTTACCGTAAGTCCATGCAAACGTGGGTCTTTCAAAGAGCAGGGTTCAGAGTCCACAAGTGCTTCAGAGTTCCTCAGTAGGAATAGCTGGAGTACAAGGTCCAAGGCTTACAGGAGTCAAGTCACAGGTTCACTGCAGGCTAGATTCTGAAGCACTGATTGCTCAGCTGTGGCTGCTTAAGAAGCAAAGGAGAGAATCAGGGCGGGAACATGCAAGCTGGAAACTCCATTTTGACTGAGGGCAAGATAGCTGCAGCAAGACAGAAAGTAAAATGGCTGACGAACAAACTGAGTTTCAGGAATATATACATAGAACCTTACATTACTCCCCCTTAAGGACAACCTCCGGATGACCTCAGACCAGGCTTGTGTGGGTACCTCTGATGAAACTGACGGAGCAAGCGAGGAGCATTAACGTTATTGACTGGTTCCCATGAGTTGTCCTCCACTGGGTAGCCCTGCCATTTAATCAGATATTGTAACTGATTTCTATACAACCTGGAATCTAAAATCCTTTCCACCACAAATTCTTCCTGACCATCGACTAGCACTGGGTCAGGGCAAGGAGAGGAACGTCCAGGAAACGTATTGGGTGTCGCAGCCTTTAGTAGGGATACATGAAAGACAGGGTGGATTCTCATAGTTCTGGGCAGTTGAAGACGACAAGCAACGGCACTTATAATTTTACTGATTTTATAGGGTCCAATGTACTTATGTCCCAACTTAGACGATGGAATCCTTAACTTAAGATTTCTGGTTGACAGCCAGACCAAGTCTCCTACCTTGAAAGCTGGTGCAGGTTTACGAAATTTATCTGCTGCTTTCTTGTACCTTTCTTGAGCCGATTCCAGATTTTCCTTTAGAAGATCCATATTCTTCTGTAAAGACGTGATTCTTTCAGCCACTGCTGGTAAAGGCGTTTCTATGGGAAATCGTGGTAGAATGTTAGGATGATAACCTAGATTAGAGTAAAAAGGAGACTGTTTAGTGGAGGCACTCTGAGAGTTGTTATACGAGAACTCAGCTAATGGAAGTAGATCCACCCAATCATCCTGTAGGTGGCAGATAAAGCAGCGGAGATACTGCTCCAGGGTTTGATTGGTTCGTTCGGTCTGTCCATTAGTCTGGGGATGAAAAGCAGAAGAAAGGTTTACTTTAATGTCCAATGCTGCACAGAAATTTTGCCAAAACCTAGAAGTGAATTGCACCCCTCGATCCGAAATAACCTCATCCGGTACTCCATGTAAGCGAAACACATCTTTAATCATCAAATCTGATGTCTGTTTTGCAGTGGGTAAGCCGACACAAGGGATAAAATGAGCTGCCTTTGTTAGACGGTCAACCACCACTAGAATGGTGTTCTTCCCCTGAGAGGTTGGTAACTCCACAATGAAGTCCATAGAAATGAATCCCCACGGGCGGGATGGGGTGGGAAGAGGCTGTAACAGACCAGTTGGTGAGGAGCGAGGTGTTTTGCATCTTGCACAGACCTCACATGAAGTGACATAATTCAAAACATCCTTCCTGCAAGTGGGCCACCAAAAGAAACGAGAAAGAAATTCCTGTGTCTTTAGAATTCCTCTATGCCCAGCTATCTTGGAATCGTGAATGAGTTGCAATACTCTTAATCTGACTGTTTCAGGAATATACAGACGTTGTCCCTGAATCCACACACCATTCTTAAAGACAAGACTTACGTCCCTTGGGGGTTGTGCCAAAAAGGAATCCGCATGGTATGCTTCCTTGATGTCCTTAAGTAGGTCTTGATTATGAATTACTCCTAGGAATCTAGAGTCAGGAAGAATAGTCTTAGGAGGAGTAATTGGACGTGTCTCTGCTGAGTAAATCCTAGAGAGTGCATCAGCCTTTCCATTGCGCGATCCTGGTCTATAAGAGATGATAAAATTAAATTGGTTTAAGAAAAGATTCCAGCGAGCCTGGCGAGGAGTCAGGCACTTAGCCGACCTGATAAACTCAAGGTTACAATGGTCTGTTAGGACGACTATTTGCTGTGCAGCTCCCTGAAGAAGGTGTCTCCATTCTTTGAAGGCGGCAATAATGGCCAACAACTCTCTATTGCCCACATCGTAGTTCCTCTCAGCCGAAGACAACTGCTGGGAAAAGAAGGCACAGGGATGCAAGACATTCTTCTCACCTGTTCTCTGAGAGAGTATAGCTCCAACGGCACAGTCTGAAGCATCCACCTCTATTATGAAGGCAAGCTCGGGGTTGGGATGTACTAGGATAGGTGCAGTGGTAAATTTATCTTTTAGACGGGAAAATGCTTCCTGGGCTTGGGGAGTCCAGGAAAACCTAGACTCTTTCCGGGTAAGTTGAGTGATAGGTGACACTACCTCAGAGAAATTCCTAATGAAACGTCTATAGAAGTTGGCAAACCCGATGAAGCGCTGTACCTCCTTCACATTTCTAGGACTTGGCCAATCCTTGATGGCTTGGGTTTTGCTTCCATCCATACTAATTCCTTGTGTAGACAGTACATACCCCAGAAATTGAATTTCGGTCCTATGGAATTCACACTTTTCAAGTTTGATGTAAAGATGATTTTGTCTTAGACGTTCCAAGACCATTCTCACATGTCCATGATGTTCCTCTGTGGAGTTAGAAAAAATTAGAATATCATCCAAATAAATTACCACGAATGTATCTAGGAGATCCCTGAAGATGTCATTCACCAAGTGTTGGAAAGTGGCTGGGGCGGTACTCAGACCAAAAGGCATAACTAGATATTCAAAGTGTCCATAGCGTGACCTGAATGCAGTCTTCCATTCATCCCCAGGTCTAATACGGACTAAGTTATAGGCCCCACGAAGATCTAGTTTAGAAAAAATTTTGGCATGTCGCACTCTCTCCAATAACTCAGGGATTAAAGGCAATGGATAACGGTTTCTAATAGTAACCTTATTGAGTTCCCTATAGTCTACGCATGGTCTCAGAGATCCATCTTTCTTCTTTACAAAGAAGATGGGTGCACCTGCAGGAGATGAAGAGGGGCGTATGAAGCCCTTGGCTAGATTTTCATCTATGTAATCCTTTAAAGCCTTTAGCTCGGGCCCCGCCAGGGGGTAGATCTTACCAAAAGGTATCTCTGCTCCAGGCAATAATTCAATTGGACAATCATATGGACGGTGAGGAGGAAGCTGGTCAGCGTTCTTCTTGTCACATAAATCCACATAGTCCTGGTATACAGCTGGTAGTTCAGGGACTGACATGATTCCTTTAGGAACAGAGCAAGCTGAAACCTTTGGACTCATCTGTTTCTCTGGAAAGTGTAATTCCTTGGTCTCCCAGTTAATGGTAGGATTCTGAGCCTGCAGCCATGGTAGCCCTAGAATAATGGGAAAGTGGGGAGAAGAGATAAGCATAAAGGACAGTTTCTCTTGATGATCTTTACCCATAAGAACCCTCAAAGGCTCTGTTTCCTGATCCACTGGTCCAGAGGTCAGCAGGGAGCCATCCACAGTTTCCATCTGTACTGGAGTAGCCTTCTTCACTGAACGTATTCCCTGTTTCAGAGCAAAGGAGACATCCATAAAATTTCCACTTGCCCCTGAGTCGATCATAGCAGAGCTAGACACCCAAGCTGAGTCAACCCAGAGTTTGATGGAAAGAAAGCAACGAGAATTGTTTTTCTTACAACTCAGCTGGGACACCGCTGAGGAAACTTGAAAAATGGCAGCGTTTACACAGTCAACGTCCTCAGAGGTAACGGAGTTTAAGTCCGAGAAATCAAGATCTGTTGCTGCAGATCTCTCTGGAGCCTGAGGCTCGGACCTGACAGATCCCCTCTCGCAACACTCACAATGAATGAGTGCTGCAGTAGTCTTACGAGAACGGCTGGGGCAGTTTATAATGAAGTGCCCTGACTTACCACAATAGAAACATAGATTCTCCTTAAAACGATGTTCCTTGCGTGCATCACTAACCCGTCGTTGTAAAGAGTCTACCTGCATGGGTTCAGGTTCAGGTTCCCGTGTAATCCTACTCAAAGGTTCCTTAGCTGGAGAGGAAGGTAGGAAAAGGTTAGTACGATTGCTTTCGAACCATCTCTCTTGCCTGCGTTCAGTCAGACGAGTATCAATACGGATGCAGTAGTTAATAAAGTCACCTAACGCAGTGGGAGGGTCGGCACGAGCAAGTTCATCCTTAATCAGTGGAGATAACCCCTTTCGAAAAATAGATTTTTTGGCGGAACTGTCCCAGGTGGTATCAAGGGCCCATCTCCTGAAATCCAAGGCATATTCAGCTACCGAGTGCTTACCTTGGCGCAAAGCTAACATGGCTGCTTCAGCTGTTGCACCTCGATTGGGGTCATCAAACACCTGCCCCATGGCTGAAATAAAATCATCAAGGTGATTCAAACACTCATCCTCAGTCTCAATCAGAGGGTTTGCCCACATTAAAGCCTTGTTGGTAAGCAACATAATTATAGTAAGCACCTTAGATCGTTCAGTGGGAAATTGTGAAGCATGTGCAGAAAAAAAAAGATTGCATTGATTAATAAATCCCCTGAATTTCTCACGTTCACCGCCAAAACGAAAAGGGGGCAACTTGGGAATCCCAGAACTCGGGGCTACGGCAGGAGCCTGGACTCGCCCCTCTAGAACCTCAATCCTGGCTCGCAAATCCTGGGTAGTCTGTCCAACCACTTGCAAATTGTGATTATTGAGGTCCTGTAGATTTGTAAAACGGGTCTTTATATTCTGCAAATCTGCAAGGATATTATCAGTCACTCCGCAAAGTTCCTTTATGCGGGCCTCCATTTTCCAGATCTTTTAAGACAGGATTACTGGAAGAAGAGGAGAGAAAAAAAACAATAGTGTTCACCTGTGGCAACACTGCAGAGAGAAAAAAAAAATTAAGGGAACTGCTCACCTGGAATGGTTGTGAGAAGTCACAACCACTATCATCACAGAAAGTTTCAACCAGACATCTGATATCCAGAGTTACAGCAGACAAAAAAGAGAAAAGAAAGGAAGAGAAAAAAAACAAAAAAACAATAGTGTTTACCTGTGGTAACACTGCAAAAAGAAAAAACTTAAGGGAATTGCTCACCTGGAATGGTTGTGAGAAGTCACAACCACTGTCATCACAGAAAGTACAACCGGACGTCTGATATCCACAGTACAGCAGACACAGCCTTCCAGACCCAGCAGACACTAACGTTTTGGCTTCAGAATCTTGTAATGTATGCAGTACAGTTCATATAGCGTCTTGTGCTTGGGTGCGATGAAAACACAGGAGTCACAGGTTTGATATAGAAAAGTCCTGTATTACTTCATACAAGTTGGCAGAAATAGTCACACAGTTTGCAGACACAGAAACAGGAGACACAGCAGGCCAGAGTAATCCAAGCTCAGCAATCACTCTCCAATACAGATTCAGGATCTTCTTCTCTGTTACCGTAAGTCCATGCAAACGTGGGTCTTTCAAAGAGCAGGGTTCAGAGTCCACAAGTGCTTCAGAGTTCCTCAGTAGGAATAGCTGGAGTACAAGGTCCAAGGCTTACAGGAGTCAAGTCACAGGTTCACTGCAGGCTAGATTCTGAAGCACTGATTGCTCAGCTGTGGCTGCTTAAGAAGCAAAGGAGAGAATCAGGGCGGGAACATGCAAGCTGGAAACTCCATTTTGACTGAGGGCAAGATAGCTGCAGCAAGACAGAAAGTAAAATGGCTGACGAACAAACTGAGTTTCAGGAATATATACATAGAACCTTACACCTAGCCTCCTCCTGCCGTCTCAAACTCAAAAATATTTCCCAGATCCGTGCATTCCTTGACCATGAAAGTACAAAAACACTAGTGCATGCCCTCATCATCTCCCGCCTCGACTACTGCAACCTCCTACTCTCTGGCCTTCCCTCTAGCACTCTGGCACCACTCCAATCCATCCTGCACTCTGCTGCATGACTAATACACTTGTCTCCCCGCTATTCCCCAGCCTCTCCTCTCTGCCAAGCCCTTCATTGGCTTCCTATCGTTCAGAGGCTCCAGTTCAAAACCCTAACCATGACCTACAAAGCCATCGACAATCTGTCTCCTCCATACATCTGTGACATGGTCTCCCGGTACATACCCACACGCAACCTTCGATCCTCTCAAGATCTCCTCCTCTACTCCCCTCTTATCTCTTCTTCCCACAACCGCATACAAAGCTTCTCCCGAGCCTCTCCCATACTCTGGAACTCTCTACCCCAACACATCAGACTCGCGCCTACCATGGAAACCTTCAAAAAGAACCTGAAGACCCACCTCTTCCGACAAGCCTACAACCTGCAGTGATCATCAGTCTACTGAACCACCGCACGATCAGCTCTTCCCTCTCCTAGTGTATCCTCACCCATCCCTGTAGATTGTGAGCCCTCGCGGGCAGGGTCCTCTCTCCTTCTGTACTTGTGTGTGCCTTGTATTGCTCATGTTTACTGTACTTGTCTATATTTGCCCCTCTTCACATGTAAAGCGCCATGGAATAAATGGTGCTATAAAAATCTATAATAATAATAATAATAATAATTACCTTTTGTGTCCAACATTTTATTTATGGGTTACAAATGTTCGAGTTGTAGGAATTGAACTATGTGTTACTTTGTGATGTCTGACATTGTAACTGTAACCTCTGAATTGAGAAACACCATGGATTAGCTACATACCGTATATACTCATGTATAAGCCGACCCCCTAATTTTGCCACAAAAAACTGGGAAAACTTATTGACTAGCGTATAAGCCTAGGGTGAAAAATGATTATGCCCCCATATGATGTTCCACAGGTTATGCCCCCATATGCTGCACAGATTATGCCCAATATGCTCCACAGATTATGCCTCCATATGCTGCACAGATTATGCCCAATATGCTTCAGAGATTATGCCCCCATATGCTCCAGATTATGCCCAATATGCTCCACAGATTATACTCCCATATGCTGCACAGATTATGCCCAATATGCTCCACAGATTATGCCTCCATATGCTCCAGATTATGCCCAATATGCTCCAGATTATGCCCCCATATGTTGCACAGATTATACCCAATATGCTCCACAGATTATGCCTCCATATGCTCCAGATTATGCCCAATATGCTTCAGAGATTATGCCCCCATATGCTCCAGATTATGCCCCCATATATTCCACAGATTAGGCCCCCGTATGAACCACATATTATGCCCCCATATGTTCCACAGATTTTGCCCCCATATGCTCCAGATTATGCCCAATATGCTTCAGAGATTATGCCCCCATATGCTTCAGATTATGCCCCCATATATTCCACAGATTATGCCCCCGTATGATCCAGATTATGCCCCCATATGCTCCAGATTATGCCCCCATATGTTCCACAGATTATGCCCCCATATGCTCCAGATTATGCCCCATATGTTCCACAGTTTATGCCCCCATATGCTCCAGATTATGCCCCCATATGCTGCACAATTATGCCCCATAGTATAGGCCTCATATGCTGCTGCTGCAAAAAAAAAAAAAAAAAAATGACATACTCACCTCTCGTCGCTGGGGGCCAGGTGCCGGTGTCCTGAGCAGGCGGTGACAGTGGTGCGCTATGGGGGACAGGTGCCGGTGTCACCGCTCGCTCAGGACCCCGGCACCTGAGATATTTACCTGTACCGTTCCACCGCTGCGCTGCTCCCTCGGTCTGATTACTCTGGCTGTGAATGATCTGGCAGGGGGCGGGGTGCGCACTAACGACGTCATCGCGCCCTCTGCATGATCATTCACAGCAAGAGGAGTCAGACCGAGGGAGCAGCGCAGCGGTGTAACGGGACAGGTAAATATCGCTATACTCACCCCTCCGCCGGCGCGTCCCTGCAGCCTCTCCTCTTCTCTCGGCGCTCTCCGCAGCGCTTCAGTCCTGCAGCGGTCACGTGGTTCCGCTCATTAAAGTCATGAATATGCGCATATTCATGACTTTAATGAGCGGTGCCATGTGACCGCTTCAGGAAGGAACCGGAGATCGTGGGAGAAGCAGGGGGGGCTGCAGAGACCACGCCGGCGGAGGGGTGAGTATGATCCGACACCCCCGCTCCCCCTCCCCCGCATATGACCCGCGTATAAGCCGAGAGGGGAACTTTCAGCCCTAAAAAATGGGCTGAAAATCTCGGCTTATACATGGGTATATACGGTAATTGTATTATTAATTATTATTTTTATTATATAAAATACCCAATATGTTTTGGCAGTATAATATTGATCAAATAAATGTTTTTAGTTCATGCTTCCTCATTTTTTTTCAATGACTCTCCATAGAGTGTGGTCATTATGTGTCAAGGGGCAGTAATAAGGCTATGGATGTGCCCGATATTCAGTGATCGTTTACTGTGAGCCCTTTGTTTATGGCCCTATACCCTCACATAATCGTCCTAATTAGATCGTTAGACTGGCACCATCATCCCCCTCTAAACTCTGGATATAATTGGTATTTAAAAAAATAAAAAAACTTTCCTCACATACCGCCAGCTGAGATTTTTTGACAGCACTACCAAAACATACAAGGGAAATGAATAAATAACAGGACCATGCAAAATGGATAACAACATATTGCACTAAATCTCTTTTCCATATTACCACTTTTTTAATTTAATTTCTTAGGCCGGCGTCACACACAACGACAAAAAATCGGTCCGTTTTAGACGGTCGATTGTCAGATCAAAATGCAAACATCACACATCCTTCTGGCATCCGATTTTCCTTCAAAGATGCGATTTAGTCGCATGTGTGTGTACCTTGTAACATCCGATTTTCATCCGACTTGCGAGATTTTCTCGCAGGCTTGCAAAACTGACATATAATGGATCCAAAAGAATAGTATTTCAATAACAAAAAAAAGAATAGATATATACACATAGAACACATATATATATATATATATATATATATATATACATGTCATTGTGACATATATATACATATATTTATAGTTCCTAGACTTCTACATACTGTTATAGCCGCTAATTCAATTGCCGGCTTTTGTGAAATCACAGAAGCCGACATGAAATGATACATTGTTTCCACACAGTTAACCATGTCATTTCCTGTATTTTGATATTTGTTTAGAACTTACAATTACATGAGTGTATTTGTGCAAAATTTCAGACATGTAGGGGTTAATTAAAGGTGTAATTTCGTTGAAAAAAAATGCGTGGGCTCCCGCTGTATTTTCTCCACCAGACAGACAAAGCAAGCGAGTGGGGGCAGATAACAGCCTAGGGAGGGTACATTTTTTGTGCCCCCCCCTGGCTACTAACATCTGCCCCCAGACACCCCAGAAAGGGCAAATCTATAATTAAATTCACCCTTTCTGGCACTTTGCCCATCTATTCCCATTGCCCTGTAGCGGTGGCGAATGGGTTAATAATCTCACCTTACTGTCACCTTAGTATTGAAAGGTGACCTTAAGGCAGGTTAATAATTGAGAGCTGTCAATTAGACAACTATCAATTATTAATCCTATTGTATGATAGAAAAATCAAACACACACAGTTTAATAAAAAAGAAGTTTAATGAAATAATCACACAGTTTTTGACAATATTTTATTTTCCTGCTAAAACCATTTCCTGTAATAAAAATAAAATAAAAAAGCAAAATGATTCTTACCAATCCGAAGTACAGTCAGGTCCCACGCTGTAATCCATCAGAAAGGGTTAACAGGTTACAGGTCGCAGAGAGCTAATAATGCTGTCTCAGACCTGTATTCCCCTGAATGAATCAGTTACTCTCCCAGCGAAAGGAGAGTAATAGATTCATGAATGGAGCTTAATTGATTTATTACAACTTTCACTTGAGTGACCTGACCTAAGGTGAAAGTGGATACAATCAATTAAGCTTCATTCATGAATCACATCCTCTCCTGTCAGCAGGAGATAAGCTCATTCATTCAGGAGCTATCAGATGAGCACGCAGGATTACTTGCGCTGCTTATCTGATTGCTAGTTAACCCTTTGTGAAGGATTACATCGTGGGACGTGACAGATTGCCAGATAGGTAAGAATAATGTTGTTTTATTATTTTATATTTATTTTAGAAGAACAAAGGCTTCGAACGGATTAAGACTTAAATAAAAGATGGTCAAAAATATGTGTTTTTATTTCATTAAAATTATTTATTCTTAAAGTGTGTGTGTGTTTTTTATTTACTTCAATAGGATTAATAATTGATAGTTGTCTAATTGACAGCTCTCAATTATTAACCTGCCTTAAGGTCACCTTTCAATACTAAGGTGACATTAAGGTGAGATTATTAACCCATTCGCCACCGCTACAGGGCAATGGGAATAGACGGGCAAAGTGCCAGAAAGGGCGAATCTAATTATAGATTTGCCCTTTCTGGGGTGTCTGGGGGCAGATGTTAGTAGCCAGGGGGGCACAAAAAAAAGTACCCTCCCTAGGATATTATTATCTGCCCCCACTCGCTTGCTTTGTCTGTCTGGTGGAGAAAATACAGCGGGAGCCCACGCATTTTTTTGTCAACGAATTTACACCTTTAATTAACCCCTACATGTCTGAAATTTAGCACAAATACACTCATGTAATTGTAAGTTCTAAACAAATATCAAAATACAGGAAATGACATGGTTAACTGTGTGGAAACAATGTATCATTTCATGTCGGCTTCTGTGATTTCACAGAAGCCGGCAATTGAATTTGCGGCTATTACAGTATGTAGAAGTCTAGGAAATATAAATATATATATATATATATACATGTCACAATTACATATATATATATATATATATATGTATTCTATGTGTGTATATCTATTCTTTCTAGTCTTTATTAAAGCTGTCAGTGTGATTTTACAGTATAGCCGGGGATGAATTGCCGGCTTTTCTAAAGGACACCGATGCGATTTAATCGCAAGTCACACATGCGGTCCGTTTGTAATCAGATTTTTCATCGCTCCCATAGACTTGCATTGGCGATAGTCGACCCACAATCGGTGACAATCGCAGCATGCTGCGATTGCACACGGACGTTTAAAACGGACCACAAAAAATCTGATACTAGGAGCTGCTCCATAGATTAACATAGGGCAGACTGCAATACGATTTTTCATCGCATTGCAGTCGTCCGATTCTGTCGCCAGTGTGACGCCGGCCTTACCTTATAACCAGAACATAGATTAGTAACAAGATAGGGAAGGAGAGTGGACAACTCTAATGCATATATTGCTATGAAATGTTCTATGGTCCGAACTGGGCATATGGTTCCCGGAGTAGGATTAAGAGGGAGTCACGCATCCCTATCAGAAATATCTGTTTTCACCACTATACTCTAACACAAAAAAGATCCGTTATCCATTGTAATATTGTTGTGCACCAAATAGCTCAACCTCTTTTGAAGGTGGGACCAACTCTCTGATTCCAAGTGTCCCCAAAAAATTAGAAAAAAACTAGCCAAAAAAAGATCATTTCTCTCTCGCCAGCCCTGATCAGAAGTAATGAGCTAACAACAGAGCGCACAGTCAGTCCACATTGTAAGCAGAAAGTGAACAATCAGAGACCAGTCCCGCCCCCGCAAGTGACATCATTTGCAGTGGTGGTGCTGGCTTCTGCTCGCTCATTCTTTACTGACACTGTACAACGACAGTGCGCTCTAAAGTCGACTTGTCACTTCTGATCAGAGCTGACGAAAAAGCGCATTGTCACTGTGCGCTGAGAAGAACAGTTTACATTGACAGGAATCTACTGAGCATCAGTCGGAATGGACAATTGATGTATGTTGAGTAAAGAAGGTACTAGCCCACCCGCTGAAATGGATATTACTGATGACACTTCACTTCAGGGAGGGGCAGAGGCTCCTGCAGTGACCACCGCTTCTGCCCCTGATGACGCTTTGGGATTCTCAAGCAAAGTGTCATCAAAGAGGAAGTAGTAAAAAAATTAAAATAAAGCAGTTAGATAATGTAATAAGGGAAGTGTGTAGAAACTTTATTAAAAAAAAGATTACATTATGTCATTAAATAGATGAAGTTTAGGAAGAAAATAAAATTTTGTTCCAGACCACCTCTTAAACACCTTCACCCAGAATCCTGTTTTCACCTTCCTGACCAGGCCAAATTTTATAATTTTGAGCAGTGTCAATTTATGTGGTTAGAATTCTGGAACTCTTCAATGGATCCCACTGATTCTGAGAACGTTTTCTTGTGACATATTGTGCTTCTTGATAGTGATAATATTTGTTTGACATGACTTGCATTTATTTGTGAAAATATCCGAAATTTGGCAAAAATTTGGAAAATTTAGCAATTTTAAAACTTAAATTTTATGCTATTAAATCAGGGGGTTAAGTCACACAAAGTAGCTAATAAATAACGTTTACTACATGCTTACTTTACATCAGCACAATTTTTCAATAGGAATTTTGACCAACGATTCATGATTTTTCCAACAAAATTTACATAATTTTTTTAGAGACCGCATTATATTTGAAGTGACTTTGAGGGGTCAATATGATAGAAAATACCAAAAAGTGACACCATTCTAAAAACTGCACCCTTCAAGGTATTTATTAACCCTTTGGGTGCTTCACAGGAATTAATGAATTCCATATTTAACTTTTTTTCTCAAAAATTTACTTTAGACTCAAATGTTCTTATTTTCACAAGAGTAAGAGGAAAAAATTGAAACCAAAATTTGTTGTACAATTTCTCCTGAGCAATTCGATATCAAATATATACGGAAAAACTATTGTTTGGGCACACGGAAGAGCTTGGAGGGGAAGGAGTGCCATTTGACCTTTTAAATGTAAAAATTGCTGGTCTAATTAATGAACGCCATGTTGTGTTTGGAGAACCTCTGATGTGCCTAAATAGTGGAAGCCGTTCACATGTGACAGCATTTTGGAACTTGACTCCTCAGTTAACTTAATTAGTTGTGTGGTGAGCAGGATGAACCCCAGGTGTTTCACAGAAGTTTATAACGTTGAGTCGTGAAAAAAAAAAACATTTTCCACACAAAAATGTTTTTTAGCTCCTAATTTTGCATTTTAACAAGAGTAATAGGAAAAATTGCACCATACAATTTGTTGTGCAATTTCTCCTAAATGAGCAGATAGCCCTTATCGGAGGGAAAACGTCAGTCTCAGAAGAGAAGGAGCGCCATATGACTTTTTGAATGCAAAATTTGCTTGAATAATTAGTGGATAGCATGTCACATTTGGAGAACCCCTGATGTGCCTAAGCAGAAGAAACCCCCTCAAGTGACCCCATTTTGGAAACTGGGCGCCTCAGGGAACCTATCTAGATGTATGGTGAGCACCTTTAACCCCCAGGTTCTTCACAGAAGTTTATTATGTTGAGCTGTAAAAAAAACACATTTTTCTCACAAAAATGTTCTTTTAGTCCCAATTTTTTATATTTTCACAGGAGTAACAGGAGAAAATGCATCATAAAATTTGTTATGCAATTTATCTTGTAGTGCAGCGGTATTCACACCATGCAGCTGAGTATTTTGTTGCTATTGGATCCTGAGCTTCTGCCTGTTTGCTTGTGGACTTCCTGCTGCTGCTGCTGCTCGTTACTCGGTGCTCTACCTCTCCTCTTCAGCTGCTTTCTGTCCTAGGATGTGCTGTTTGATCCTGACCAGGGTTACCTATTGTCTGGACTACTAGTATGGAGCTACTTGCCTCTAGAACTGCTGTGGTCAGTAAAAAGTTCTGACTTCATTATCTCTTCTTGGACTGTGTCTGCTGGGCTGCGGTGCTGGACTTGAGCGGGACTTTACAGCACTAAAAGTTACTTTTAGAGACCTTCTTCAGTTAAAGCTCCACCTGTGCATTTCTGGACTTCCACATATAAGTGCCATGTGCACAAGTGATCAAATATTATTGCTGATCTTTCACGTTTAAGCACTGTGTGCAGTTTCACAAATATTAATGCTGGACTTCTACGTTTAAATACTGTGTGTGTTCTTACTCATATTATTACTGGACTTCCATATTTAACCCCTTTACCCCCGAGGGTGGTTTGCATGTTAATGAGTGGGCCAATTTTTACAATTCTGACCACTGTCCCTTTATGAGGTAATAACTCTGGAACGCTTCCATGGATCCTGGTGATTCTGACATTGTTTTCTAGTGACATATTTTACTTCACGATAGTGGTAAAACTTCTTTGCTGTGACTTGCATTTATTTGTGAAAAAAATGTAAATTTGGTGAAAATTTTGATAATTTCGCAATTTTCCAAATTTGAATTTTCATGCCCTTAAATCACACAGATATGTCACACAAAATGCTTAATAAGTAAAATCTCCCACATGTCTACTTTATATCAGCACAATTTTGGAACCAAATTTTTTTTTGTTAGGAAGTTATAAGGGTTAAAAGTTAAACACCGATTTCTAATTTTTACAACACCATTTTTTTTTAGTGACCACATCACATTTGACGTCACTTTGAGTTGTCTATATGATAGAAAATACCCAAAAGGGACACCATTCTAAAAACTGTACCACTCAAGATGCTCAAAACCACATTCAAGAAGTTTATTAACCCTTCCGGTGCTTCACAGGAATTTTTGTAAAATTACTTCAGATTCAAATTTTTTTATTTTCCCAAGTGTAACAGGAGAAATTGGACTCCATAAGGTATTGTGCAATTTGTCCTGAGTACGCTGATACCCCATATGTGGGGGAAACCACTGTTTGGGCGCAAGGAAGAGCTCGGAAGTGAAGGAGCGCCGCTTTCAACGCAGAATTGGATGGAATTGAGAACGGATGCCATGACGCGTTTGGAGAGCCCCTGATGTGTCTAAACAGTGAAAACGACCCATTTTGGAAACTAGACCCCCCAAGGAACTTATAGTGTGTTGAGAACTTTGATCCCCCAAGGGCTTCACAGAAGTTTATAACGTAGAGCCATAAAATTAAAAAATCATATTTTTTTCCATATAAATGATCTTTTCACCCTCAATTTTTATTTTCCCAAGGGTAACAGGACCACAAAAGTTATTGTGCAATTTGTCCTGAGTACGCTGATATCCCATATGTGGGGTAAACCACTGTTTGGGGGCATGGCAGAGCTTAGAAGGGAAGGAGCGCCGTTTGACTTTTTCAATGAAGAATTGGCTGGAATTGAGATCGGACGCCATGTCGCGTTTGGAGAGCCCCTAATGAGCCTAAACAGTGGAAACCCCCCACAAGTGACCTCATTTTGGAAGCTAGACCCCCCAAGGAACTTATCTAGATGTGTGGTGAAAACTTTTAACCCCCAGGTGTAGCACTAAATTTTAAAGCGCAAGGGCTTCAAAATAAAAAAAATCATATTTTTTCCACAAACATGATCTTTTTGCCCCCAATTTTTTATTTTCCCAAGGGTAACAGAAGAAATTAGACCCCAAAAGTTATTGTGCAATTTGTCCTGAGTATGCTGATACCCAGGGCCGGCTCCAGGTTTTATGGGCCCCGGGCGAAAGAGCCTCAGTGGGCCCCTTTAACACAGACCACGATTCATGATGCTCAGATACAGCAGAGAAATATAGGTACAGTACAATGCCAAACACTTCACTTCTTCTATTACATGAGTGATATCTATTGTAAATTGTACAATAGCTCAAAAACCGCCAAATCCTCACAGCGCACAGAACAGACTGGACAGTACAGTCCTCCATACAATATTATGGGCACCACAGTCTCCCCCTCATCACCCATATAATACCCCATGCAGGATGTCACCCCCCATATAATGCTCCATACAGAATACTGGACCCAAAATAATGCTCCATACAGAATACTGGACCCAATATAATGCTCCATACAGGATACTGGTCCCCATATAATGCTCCATACAGGATACTGGTTCCCATATAATGCTCCATACAAAATATGGAGCTCTCCTATGCGCTGTACTGCGTTCTGCACTGTTACGGCTCAGGAAAGGGCGCTGTGGAAAGACTCCCCATTATCATCATGATTGTCTCCTCATCATCATCATTGCCTCCTTATCATCATCATTGTCTCCCCATCATCATCATGGCCTCCCCATTATCATCAATGCCTGCCCATCATCATCATCTCCTCCCCATCATCATCTTCTCCCCATCATCAATGCCTGCCCATTATCATCAATGCCTGCCCATTATCATCTTCTCCCCATCATCATCAATGCCTCCCCATTATCAGCAATGCCTGCCCATCATCATCTCCTCCCCATCATCATCATCAATGCCTGCCCATCATCATCTTCTCCCCATCATCAATGCCTGCCCATTATCATCAATGCCTGCCCATTATCATCATCTTCTCCCCATCATCATCAATGCCTGCCCATTATCATCTTCTCCCCATCATCATCAATGCCTCCCCATTATCAGCAATGCCTGCCCATCATCATCTCCTCCCCATCATCATCAATGCCTGCCCATCATCATCTTCTCCCCATCATCAATGCCTGCCCATTATCATCAATGCCTGCCCATTATCATCATCTTCTCCCCATCATCATCATCAATGCCTCCCCATTATCAGCAATGCCTGCCCATCATCACACACAGACAGCACCACAGCACACAAGCACTCTCTCACATACATATACACACACACACACACACTAAGCACCGCACTACATACACACAGACACACACAGAGACACACACACACACACGTCTTACCTGTCCGGCGTCCCCACGCTCTCTGCCACAGCCGGCCGCTGAATGATGACGTCATTCAGCGGCGCTGCTGTGAGAGGAAGCACCGGCGCCCCCTGGAGCCCGGAGCTGCGGCAGCGGAGGCACGGGAGAGGTAAGTATTGTGCCAGCTGATGCCGAGGCCCTGAGCAAGCGGGGGGGGGGCCCAGTGGCGGCGCTGACACCGCTCTCCTCGCTGACGGGCGCGGGGGTGCCAGACTGCGAGTGGGCCCCCCCCGCCTGCTCAGGGCCCCGGCACTTGCCCGGGTGTGCCGGGTGCTGACGCCGGCCCTGCTGATACCCCATATGTGGGAGTAAACGAATGTTTGGGCACATGGCAGAGTTCAGAAGGGAACGAGCAACAGATTTTACGGTTATGGTTTGCAGGTGCCATGACCCACTGGGAGAGCCGATGAGGTGCCAAAACAGGAGAATCCCCTATAAGTGAACGTGGCAATACCCCATATGTGGCTGTACAGTGCTACTTAGCCATGCAGAGAGACTAGGGAGGAACGGAGCGCTATTTGCCTTATTCAATTGAATGAGTCTGTGCACATGTTAGTGTGATTCAATGGGCTGTGTGTCCGTGGGCAAAACACGCTGACATATCCATTTTTTAATGTCAGCACGGGCCACGAAACATCCAGCACACGTGCATACGCATAACACACATGGATGTCATCCATGTACATGCATGGCTGAGGTGCCCATGGCTGAGCATGATCGACTGAAGATAGCATTCATAATACCCATGGGATTATTCGAATTCAACAGGATGCCCTTCAGCTTCAGTAACGCCACTGAAACCTTTCAACGAGTGATGGAGAGATGTTTGGGAGATCTGCACTTTGAGGCTACCCTCATTTATCTGGATGACATCATCATCTATTCGTCCACCTTTGAGGAGCAACTCCGACGGCTGGAGCAGGTGTTGAGTCGGCTGCAGAAGCACGGCATGAAGGTAAAGCACCAAAAATGTCACCTTTTCCACATGTAGATCGAATACCTGAGGCATATTGTAAAAGCTGAAGGAGTGAGACCTGCGCGTGAAAAGATAGCAAACTCCTACCTACCGCACATTCAGAAATCTGCAAGCCATTAACCCTCAGACACTTTCAGACTCCATACACTCTTCACTGTCCCCAATCTCCTCTTTTTCTTGTCCTAATCTGGCTGTTCAGCACTACAATGACACTCTTAGAAGCACCCTTGACCAAGTAGCACCGCTCACCCTCAGAACTTCCAAACACACAGTAAAACAGCCCTGGCTCACATCGCAAACTCACCTTCTCCAGCGATGCTCTAGGAGTGCTGAACGCCTATGGAGAAAAACCCGCACACCAGAAGACTTCATCCACTTTAAATTCATGTTAAGAACTTATAATGCTGCCCTTCACCTCGCCAAACAGACCTACTTCACCACACTGATCTCCTCACTAGCCAACAACCCCAAGAAACTTTTTGACACTTTTCACTCCCTCCTCAGGCCAAAAGCACAAGCCCCTATCACAGACATTTGTGCTGATGACCTGGCCTCCCACTTTATAGAAAAAATAGATACTATCCGTCAGGAAATCTGCTCTCAACCACCAAGTGCTGTGACTCCCATCCCACCCTGCATTTCCCCTGGCTCAATTTCCACATTTGATCCCATCACAGAAGAAGAAGTCTCCAGACTCCTCTCTTCCTCTCGTCCGACTACATGCACTACTGACCCCATCCCCTCACATCTCCTCCAGTCTCTTTCTCCTGTTGTCACAACTCACCTAACTACAATCTTCAATCTCTCACTCTCCTCTGGCATTTTCCCATCCTCCTTCAAACACTCCATCATTACTCCACTACTAAAGAAACCCGCTCTTGACCCTTCCTGCACAAACAACTACAGACCGGTCTCCAATCTCCCCTTCATCTCCAAACTTTTGGAGCGCCTAGTCTACTCCCGCCTCACCCGTTACCTCTCCACTCACTCCCTCCTAGACCCTTCACAGTCCGGCTTCCGACCCCTACATTCGACTGAAACTGCACTCATCAAAGTGACCAATGACCTTCTGACAGCAAAACGTAACGGCGACCACTCTCTGCTCATTCTACTCGACCTTTCTGCAGCTTTCGACACGGTTGACCACCGTCTCCTACTGTCCAGGCTCCACTCTCTAGGTATTAAGGACACTGTTCTCTCCTGGTTCTCCTCCTATCTTTCTGACCGCTCCTTCAGTGTTTCGTTCTCTGGCTCCACTTCATCTCCTCTCCCTCTCACTGTCGGTGTACCCCAGGGCTCAGTCCTTGGCCCCCTTCTCTTCTCTCTCTACACCGCCCCAATTGGACAGACCATCAGCAGATTTGGCTTTCAGTACCATCTTTATGCTGATGACACACAATTATACACGTCATCCCCCGACCTTACCCCCGCTGTACTACAGAACGCCACCGACTGTCTGTCCGCAGTCTCCAACATCATGTCTGCTCTCTATCTGAAACTCAACCTCTCCAAAACTGAACTTCTTCTGCTCCCGCCGTCTACTAACCTCCCTAAATCTGACATTTCCCTCTCAGTGGGCGGCACCATAATAACACAATAATATAATACATAATACACATAATAACAGCAGGCTCGCTGTCTGGGTGTTATGTTTGATACCAATCTCTCCTTCACCTCCCATATACAATCTCTTGCCCGCTCTTGCCGCCTACACCTAAAGAACATCTCTAGAATCCGCCCTTTTCTCACCATGGAAACAACAAAAACCCTCACTGTAGCATTGATCCACTCCCGCCTGGACTACTGTAACGCTCTATTACTTGGCCTCCCCATTACTCGACTATCCCCTCTCCAGTCCATCCTTAATGCAGCAGCCAGGTTATCCATCTGGCTAATTGGTACTCGGACGCGTCCGCTCTTCGCCAGTCCTTACACTGGCTGCCCATTCATTATAGGATCCAATTCAAAGTACTTGTTCTCACCCACAAAGCTCTCCACACTGCAGCACTCCCCTACATCTCCTCCCTCATTTCTATCTATCGGCCTAACCGACTGGTGCGCTCTGCAAACGACTTTCGACTAACCTCTGCACTAATCCGTACCTCCCACTCCCGACTCCAAGACTTCTCCCGCGCTGCGCCAATCCTCTGGAATGCTCTACCCCAAGAAATTAGGACTATCCACAATTTGCATGGTTTCAGGCGCTCCCTCAAAACACATCTGTTCAGAGCGGCCTATCACATTCACTAATCAAAGTCATTCTATGTGTAAGTGTGTGTGTGTGTGTAGCCCATTCACTATCTCCATCCATCCCTCACTCCCTTAAGATGGCTGGACCATCATTGTAAATGCACCATTGTATATACACACCTGTATTTTGTATCTCCCCCACCTCATTGTAGATTGTAAGCTCTCACGAGCAGGGCCGTCTTATTTTGCTTTAATTACTGTATTGTTAACGTTGTTACTTATGACTTGTGTTTTGAAACTGTTAAACTGTAAAGAGCTGCGGAATATGATGGCGCTATATAAATAAAGATTATTATTATTATTATTATTTTAGCGGCAGTACAGGGACGGCCCACCCCGAAGACAGTGAAGGATGTTCGGGCCTTTCTGGGGCTCAACCAGTACTATCGAAGGTGTTAGTATTAGAGTTGAGTGAAATAGGTCGGTCAGATTCATAAGTCGCCGACTTTCGCCAAAGTCGGGTTTCGCCGATCGAAACCCGACCATAGTGTGAAGTCGGCCATGCGGTCGGTAAAATGAGCGCCAAAGTCGGATTTCCCAGAATGCTTGCAGGCGCCTTTTTTTCAGCCAATGAGCAAGGACGTACATTGTGGGCAACGAGATGACATGTGCAGCGTCCACCACCAGTTTAGAGAAGGGCATGGCAGTGATTGGCTTGCTTTGGGCGGCATCATAGTGTCTATAAAAGCCCTGACCACCGACTTCCATTTTACTTCTGCCGATCTTAACAGTAGGGAGAGGTTTCTGATGCTGTTTATCAGTAGGGAGAGAGTTAGGGCTGGAAAGAGAAGTTCTTCTGTGCTTGTGCTGATAGCAATTGTGCTGTAGTTAGTGTGGAGTGACAGGGGAGGATTTTCTTGTGTACAGCAGCACTGGTTAATAGGCTGCCTGATAGCTGTATTGCTGTGTGTACACTGCTGTGCAGACTGCTTTTTACACAGCACTAATACTTTTATTCTTTTTTTCTGCAGTTACCGAGGGTTCATTTTTTCCCACACCGTATAGAGCTGTATGCTCCTCACACACTACCGCGTACCGGCTGGTATCAAGGACAAATATATGCTGACAATCTGTGCGTGACTCCGGAAATAAATACGGAGATTAAAATTTTTGCCTACACCGTATACAGCTGTACGCTTCTGATATAGTACCGTATTTCTGCTGTTTTTATTATGGTCAAATCCATACTGAGTGAGCGTCTGTGTGCGACTCCGAAAATATATACGGAGATTTAAATTTTCCCCTACACCGTATACTACTGTACACTTCTGATACAGTACCGTTTTTCTGCTTTTTGCATTACGGTCAAATCCATACTGAGTGAGCGTCTGTGTCTGACTTCGGAAATATATACGGAGATTTAAATTTTCCCCTACACCGTATACAGCTTTACGCTTCTGATACAGTACCGTTTTTCTGCTTTTTGTATTACGGTCAAATCCATACTGAGTGAGCGTCTGTGTGTGACTCCGTAAATATATACGGAGATTTAAATTTTCCCCTACACTGTATACAGCTGTACGCACCTCATAAAGTACCATATATTTGCTGGTATTTTTGGTACATTTTCCCAAACATGAGGAAGTATGGTGGAAGAGGCCGCGGACGTTCCAGCTAGTCCTGATGGTGGTGGTGGTGCATCTGCTGGTAGTGCCAAAAGCACAGTAGCACCTAAGGCAGGAGGTGTTGAGCCTGCGTCATTGTCTGGCTCCAGAAGGCCTGGAAGGCTCCCTTTTCTGGGAGTAGGTAAACCGCTTTTAAAGCCGAGCATCAGGAACAGGTTTTGGCTTACATTGCCGAAACAGCCTCCAGCTCTGTCGCATCCTCTTCTGAAGCTTCAAAAACTGCAAGCACTGATTCGTCAGTGCAGGCTCCTGGTCAGGAGCAACACCTTTCCTTGTGTCCTTCACCCCCACCAAAAGTGAAGGATGTGGCAGGCCAGACTTCAGATTACTTCCTGGAGCTCTTTTCACATACCATGCCTAACTTATCAAGTCAAATCCTGAATTCCCCAGTCCAAGATTAATATGACATGGAGCGCACTGATGCACAGCCACTGCTGTATGATTCTGCTGGTACATTCACCCAGAGCACTTACATTGCCCTCCTCTACTGAGCCAGAATCTGACCCTGATGAAACTCAGGTGCCCCTTCCCGCATACTATACCACCTTACACAGTGACACAGAGGAAGGTGCAGATGAAATTGAAGAGTTGATGGATGACCCAGTTGTTGACTCGGATTGGCATCCATTGGGGGAAGAGGGTGCCGCTGGCAATAGCTCAGAAGAGAAGGATCTGCAGCAGGCATCGACATCGCAGCTGTGGTTATCTGGCAGGCCCGTAGCAGCCTAAAAACGTGTTAAAAAAACAAAAAGAGTTGCAGGGCACTTAGCCAGACGGTTAAATTAGAACAGCGTGCAAGCCCTGAAAAGTTTTCCCATAGTAGGAAGAGTGCAATGTGGCACTTTTTTGACCAAAATCTTATTGATGAGGCAAAGGTTATCTGTAAGAAGTGCGGAAGTATCTTTAGCCGAGGGAAAAAATCTCCGAAATTTGAATACCAGTTGCATGCTTAGACATGTAAACACTATGCACTTGCAAGCGTGGACGGACTACAAAACCTCAGGTAGCACACGTGCACCTGCATCGACTGAAGGTAGCCAGCAACATTACATCGCTTCCCCCACTGTAAGCCCACCGGTTAGCACACCACCAGCAAGAAATGTTGAGGTGTTGTCGCAAGGCCAAAGCAGTCAGGGAATCCCAATGGTTTTCCAACCAAAGACTGCATCTAGGCCATCACCACCACCATCACCACCCCCCTCTCAGTCTGCCATGTCCACCGCTAGTTCCACCATATGCAACTCTTACGTCCAGCTCATCGTAGTAGAGACTCTGAGTAGGACAAGAAAGTACTCTTCCTCTCATCCGAATACACTGGCTTTGAACGCCTACATTGCCAAACTGATCTCATTAGAGATGATGCCCTTCCGTTTCGTTGAAAGCGCAGCGTTACGAGAGCTCATGGCCTACTCTGTCCCATGCTATGACCTACCCAGTCGGCACTTCTTTGCTAGAAAAGCCATCCCTGCCCTCCACTTGCATGTGAAAGACCGCATTGTCCATGCACTCAAACAATCAGTGAGTGGAAAGGTACACCTCACAACACATGCATGGGCTAGTAGGCATGGCCAGGGCCGTTACGTGTCCATCACTGCGCACTGGGTTAATGTGGTGTATGCAGGTTCCACAGGGGACAGCGGCGGTGGGACAGTGCTGCCTAGCCAATGGTATAGACAACAGTTGGCTGTAGGCGTTCGACCCTCCTCCTCCTCCAGAAGCAAAAACTCGTTGACAGAGCGCAGTCGCACGAGCACTCCATCCGCAGCTGCCAGTGTTGCACATGAGGTGGTAAGCATCAGCAGGCTGTTTTAAAGATGATGTCTTTGAGAGACAACAGACACACAGCGGAGATACTGGCCGACTACTTGCAGTGAGAAACTGAGTCATGGCTGGGCAGTCTACATCTTGAGCAAGGCAAGGTAGTCAGTGATAACGGCCGTAATTTTGTGGCGGCCATAGCCCTGGCAAAACTCAGACACATACCTTGCCTGGCTCACACCTTGAACCTGGTGGTGCAGTGCATCATAAATAATTATCCGGAGTTACCAGCCCTGCTCCATAAGGTGCGAAGACAGTGCTCTCACATCCGTCGCTCACGCGTAGACTCCAGTCGTATGCAGAGGCTGTAGCGATCGCTCCACCTCCCCAAGTACCGCCTAATCATGGACGTTGCAACAAGGTGGAACTCCACCATGCACATGGTTGAAAGGCTGTGCGAACAGAGGCAGGTTCTAATGCATTTGTGGGAGGATACACGGGCAGGCAGTTTGAGGGCAGACATTGAGTTGTCGGGTGTGCAGTGGTCAAAGCTGAAAGACCTCTGTAAAGTCCTTCAGTGTTTTGAGGAATGCACATGGCTGGTAAGCACAGACGACGCCAACATAAGCATGAGCATCCCACTTATGCGTCTGCTCATGCAAACTTTGACGCACATTAAGGATCAGGAGTCTGCAGCGGAGGAGGAAGAGGAGGAGGGAAGCCTTGATGACAGTCAGCCATTGTCTGCTCAGGGAACTGTCCTGGACGAGGTGGAGGACGAAGAGGAAGAAGAGGAGGATGAGAGTGATGATTATTTTGGGGAGGATGCTTCTCAGGGGCAAGAGAAAATGTTGGCTTGCCAAGGTCAGGTACAGGGTTTGTGCATGACTGGAAGGATTTGGATTTGGCAGAAAGTGCTCCTCCACCCACCACTGGCAGTGCATCATTGACACCTGGAACATTGGCCCACATGTGTGATTATGTCTTTCGGATCCTAAAAAGGGACCCCGCATTGCCAAAATTATGAAGGATGACGACTACTGGTTGGCCAGCATCCTCGATCCACGCTATAAAGGCAAATTACAGAACATCATGCCACAGGAGAACCTAGAGCTAATATTGGCGAACAAACAAGAAACTCTGGTAAACCGTTTGTTAGAGGCATTCCCAGCACAAAGCAGCGGTGCAGGTTCTACCACGAGCCACACTGGGCAACATGGAAGAGGTGTTCGTGGTGCACACAGCCGAAGTGGCGTTGGAGACAGGGGTTTCATGACCATGCTGTGGACTGATTTCTCGAGTACCGCTCACACGACTGGTAATACTGAATCGATTGCAACAGACAGGAGACAGCAATTGTCAACTATGGTTCAAAATTACCTCTCCTCCCTATAGATGTTCTCCCTCACAGTTCATTCCCCTTTGACTACAGGGCCTGTAAACTGGACACCTGGCCTGAATTGGCACAATATGCCTTACAGCAGCTTGCTTGCCCTGCTGGTAGTGTGCGATCAGAAAGAGTCTTCAGTGCTGCTGGATCAATCCTGACAGAAAAAAGGACCCGGCTGTCGACCCAAAATGTAGGTGATCTCACCTTCATTAAAATGAACCATGCCTGGGTTTCAAAGGATTTTGTACCACCTTCCCCTGATGACACATAGGTTGCCAGCAAAATGGCTCGCTTTGTCCTCCTCTTCTGCCAACTTCTCCAATTCCTCCATTTGCAGCTGCTGAACGTCCAGCCTACACCTCAACATATGCCAGTTTTTCCACCTCCCTAACTGGGCTGTACCCCACCCCAGGGCCGGCGTCAGCACCTGGCGCACCCGGCAAGTGCCGGGGCCCTGAGCAGGTGGGGGGGCCCACTCGCCGTCAGAGAATCCGGCGCACTATGAGGGGCCCTGTGCCAGTGTGCCCCCCCTGCTTGCTCAGGGCCCCAGCACTTGCAATACTTACCTCTCCCTGCTCCACCGCTGTGACGTCTTCCGCATTTCCTGACAGTGATATTCAGGTCAGAAAGCAAGATGACGTCACGTCTGTGCGCCCTCTGCCTGAACAGTCACAGTACAGAGAGCTGGAAGATAGCGACGCTGAGGAGTCCAGAGTAGAGCAGTGCCCAGCGAGGAGAGGTATTTCATTTTTTTTAATGTTTGGAGCAATATATGGGGAGCATTATACACTGGAGAATTATATATGGGGCCCATCATACACTTGAGCATCATAGATAGGGCCCATTATACACTGGAGCATTATATATGGGGCCCATCATACACTGGAGCATCAAATACGGGGCCGATTATACACTGGAGCATCATATGGGGGCCCATTATATATGGAGCATTATATAGGCCCATCATATACTAGAGCATCATATGGGGTTCATTATTTATGGGGCATCATATAGGGCCCTTTATATATGGAGCATCATATGGAGCACATATGGGGCCTATTATGTATGGAGCATTATATGGAGCCCATTCTGTATGGAGCAATAAATGGGGCCCATCATATACTGTATGGAGCTTTATATGCGACTCATTATACTGTATGGAGCAATATGTGGGCTCATTATACTCTATGGGGACCGTCCTATACTGTATGGCACATTATATGGGGACCATTATATACTGGAGCATTATGTGGAGCTCATCATATACTGTATAGAACATTATATGGTACCAATTATGTATGGAGAAATATATGGGGCTCATTATTCTGTATGGCGCAATATATGTGGCTCATTATACTGTATGAAATGTTGTGAATGTTCTTGGAATGAATTCTGAGCAGAAGCTCCCTCTGGTGGTTACAAACAGTACTGAACCATTCAATGAGGATTGACAATCAGGATTCACAGACTGGCTTGATATAAGGGAGGTTCCCTCCCATCATGGTTGCCGGTGATCAATTGTTCCTGTCTCAACTGTGGGTCCTGGTTCACTTGGAAGCTTGCTGAGTCTTGCCTCTTCTTCTGCTTTCAGATATTTTCTGTTTTTGTGCTTACCATTGGCATATTTCACTGCATTTCTGTGAGGTTAGCCAGGTTCCCCCACCCCGGGGGGCTTGGGCTCCTCTCAGTTCCTCTGGAGCCATTGTTATTTGTTTATTTGCCTTTTCCAGTTTTTCAGTGGCTGCGGCTTAGTTTTGTTACACCAGAGTACTGATTTAGGTGGTAGAGGTCGTGTGATCTCAGGTGTTTTTGCAATCAGTACGTTGGCATTTTTAGGGTTTTTTTTGGATTGCAGTGAGTATCCTTTCTATCCTTTTCTTCAGGAATTGGGCCCCAGCGTTGCTCTACACGCTGGTTGTATTTTCTCTTGCCTAACCCGCCTTACATTTTAGGGGCCCATGTTCTTTGGGGACTGCTCCGGGGCAGATACTTTCCCTTTCATCTTTAGTGTATTAATCTCCAGGCTGTGACGGGGTCTAGGACTAGGAAGCTCCACGGCTGCCTTTAGTTTGGGGGTTTAAGTCAGGGTACTGCAATCCAAAGACCACCCCGGTGTATTGACGTTTTGCCTCCCCCTCAGTTACCGAAATATAATGTCGGGTCGTAACGACAAACCATCATCCCCATCAATCCAAATTAACAAACACGGGTCACCAGAATGAATCAGGCAAACGCTGGTTCAGACTTCAAACGGCCCTAAAGAAAATGGTGCTATTAGGCGGCATCCCAGTAAGACTGAACTTTTATTCACGTACATAAGAACAACCAAATATGGGGTGGATAAAGGCGGATTGAGGAAAGAGATAAGCTGAGTCATCCAATTGGTCCTTAGATCTTCCAAGTCCTCCTTGAGTTTTCATCCTCAGTTTCTTTCTTGAAGAAAGATTCTATTGTTCCGTGACAGTTTTCCTCATTCTCCAAAGGTGGGGGCATTTCAGTAGATCCACTTCAATTTATGTAAAAATGATAGCACAAGATGGAGACAACACCGCAATCTAAATTGTAATAATATCATTTAAGGGAAACTTCGTGTTTTACAAAATACATATACAACATAAAATAAAAAATGTAGAAAATTAATTTTCCTTGACAATCCCCCCTAAACACTGTTTTTTTCCCTTAATTTTACGGCCTTCGGACTGTCCAGTGTGGGACGGGTAATGGATTTCTTCGCTTGGCATTTTAGAAACTGGCCCCTTAGTACCCCCCCAAACAACCTAGCCCCCAAAACCGCCATGATTTCCCACTATCCCAAACTAAATCCTTATTCCTTTGTATTTTGTTTATAGGGGTTTTATCAGTTTATCCTCGAGTATATTTCTCCATACCCACCCTTAACATGTCTTCAATATAGTAGCACCAACTTCCTAAAGAAGGAAAACCTGAGGAGGCGGCTGCATTTGGTCCAGCTTTCCTATACATAGATATCACACACAAAATTATCAATCCTAGCACCAAAAGCCCTTACCACTAAGCAGGCTTGTTGAGAAATTCTTTAAGTCCTTCAAGCCACAAAGAAGAAAGGAGGTTCTACTTCTGCATTGGTTTATTTCCTCAGCCAGATTTTTAATCTCGTAAGGGCCACTAAGTTTACCAGACTCCAGAAATTTGGAATAAAGTACAACATTTTTCCCCTTTCACCCACAGACTTCACTTTTCACTAAATCATTCAATGGCCAGCAATTTGAAGAGTCATCTTTTGTTTTGGGCCCAGTTTCTCAACTTACCCTGGAAAGCATCTTGACAAAATTGATTGATAAATCTTTGCTTGGTGTATATAATTTTACCAAACTACATTGTAATTGATCGCACAGTTGGGATAAAACGGAAAACCTGCCAGGATCTGATTCGAGCTTTTATTCGTCTGGGACCCCCCAGAACACCTAGGAATCCAAAAACTTTGGGATCCTCAGCAAACTGGTTTTCACTACCCAGACTCCTTCTTTTTCTGGATTTCAGGACTATATCTTGATCCAGACCTTTCTCACTTCTTTTAATGACACCATCCCCAGGCTGCAGGCTTGACTCCCAGGACCTGGTTTCGGATCGGAAGAGAACTGAAAACATTATCATAACTTTCGATCTTTTTATGCAAATCCCTTACTAGAACTTAATACATGTTACTTATTTCCAACTGGGAAAAGAAACAACCTAAACAGGCACTTTGCCAAATAGTACTTTAACGGAGAAAGTCCAGTTTTTCTACTTGGAGTTTACCTTACTGAGTAAAGGGCTAATGGAAAACATTCGCCAAATTTCCCTGTTTCAAGCCAGGCCTTTTAGATTTTTTAACTTTTAATTCCTATTTATCTTTACTTTTACACCGTTTGTGGAATAGGGGTGGGGAAAAATTGGTGAATTCCCAGCGCTCAAGACTTCTTCATTTTTCCCTGTGAAATGTGTACCTTGCACTTTCGTACCTTTAGTACTCCATACCTGCACACCACCTCCCAAGCAGCTTCTTGCGGTTGCCGCACCGCCTTGGCAATCGGGAAAGCCTCCGGCCAACCGAGAATAAATCAAAAACACACCAACCTACTCCCATGAACCTGATTTTGCAGCTGAATATAATCAATCTGCAGCTCTAAAGGAAGAAGGCCGAGGGTGTTTTGGGTGGTGTCTTGACTACCCTTCCGATTATTTGGGACAATACCCTCCCGGATCAAACCTTCTAAAACAGGTGGAAAACCCCGGTGCCGCCCAATGCTTCGCCACCTCATTACAGCATTTTGGACTGGTGGTTTGGCCCATGAACACTGGGCGACCACAGGGACAACG
Source organism: Oophaga sylvatica (assembly GCA_033576555.1). Classification (NCBI taxonomy): domain Eukaryota; kingdom Metazoa; phylum Chordata; class Amphibia; order Anura; family Dendrobatidae; genus Oophaga; species Oophaga sylvatica. The sequence goes on from JARQOD010004832.1 coordinate 50,485, forward strand.
CTCTAAAGGCATCGGCGCATCCCTCTTCCCCATACCCATTTGCCATTCAACATGCACCTTTTTTTTCCAATTTTCACTTCCTCCTGGGGCACAGGCCGCCTGGGCTAAGGCATCCCCGACCCAAAGGGGGGTTTTTGGGAGCGTTACCTGGTGCATCGTACCCCGGTGGTCTACTGGCTGCGTTTTTTTGCTGCTGCACGGCCATTGTTTCCTTTACTCACCTACAGTGCACTGGAGTGCTTTTAACTTTATACACACTTCTTTGGTAAGTAATCATCAATTAACTGCGGACTGCCAGCAATTTTTAATGGGAGCCTGCTGCCATCAGGAATACCTAACTTCCAATTGGACCAAACATAGCTATACCGAATGCGTATCAGAATCTGTGTAATTAACAATTCACCTCAGCAATCTTTACACCTCGGCAGAGCCTTAAATTCAGCCTCCGGGCCGACTGATGTGGACATTGGTTCGCTTTGATTACCATTCAGGGAGACGTGGCAACCTGGTGGAAGGCCTTCATCGGACGAGTTCTACAAAAAATTTAAAGTCAACATTACATCTTTTCAGTTTTAAACACTGTGGGTAGTCTCTGTTTCCTGTGCCAAAGCTAACAAAATCATAAGGAACTCCCCTTGGACTTCTTTGTACAATACCTCAATACCTGACCTCCCCCCAACCGAGAGAGGCAACAATTGGCAGGATTAAGTGTGGTCATCCCAAAGGAACATTTGGAGACATTAAAATGCCATTCAATCGAAAAGACGTGCAGCTAAAGATGTGCCGACTCACCTGGGTTTAGTAGGGGTATATGTGTAGCCCTGTCCAATACCAGGGGGATGAGGGAGAGGGAACAGTTAAGGCTCTTTATGACACTGTACACTCCTGACACACCCACAGGTTAAGGGGGTATTTTTAGTCATCATTTCCTTCCTTGGAAAAGAGATTCCAATTTTAGCCTGTCATCATTTTTAGAACGTGGAGGCTGGGACAGTGGTCTAATTCACCTTTGTCCTAGTCAGAGCTTGCCCCACTGGAAGAAAACTAACTATCTTTAAAGTCGAGCAAATCGAAGGGGAAAGTGGAAGGAAATTATTGGAAAAGTGCGTTTGGCTTGAAGACCGCACATTGCACCGAAATGGGGGCCGAAGAATCAAATTTTTTACAACATAGTGAAAGAAAACCAGGGATTTACCGGGGCCCTAGGGCGCGGCAAACCCCCCTTATATCATACTAACGGGGGGCAGGGGAATGAAGACTTTTATCCCCGCGGACAAAATAAAAATTCAGCTCCCTTTAAAAAAGGCCCTAACACAAAATTACGGAACACAGCTTTTTGGGTAAACGGAATCATAAGGGACTACGCTTCAGGGTGTCGAACCATCTCATTTTACAGAAAAAGGGGGCCCCAAATTTTTTTACTTTCCCAAAAACTCATCCTCCACAACCCCATCACCTCCCTGGGGCCTGCTTTAACTCTTACAAGTAAGGTATGGGAAAGACGCTGCCGGGGAGACGAGTTTTTATTGCATCCTCACAACCCA
>JARQOD010004833.1:0-52020 GCA_033576555.1 Oophaga sylvatica
ATGACATGTATATATATATATGAGGTGTAAAATTGCTGAAAAAAAATGCGTGGGCTCCCGCCCTATTTTCGCAACCAGACAGACTAAGCCAGTGAGTGGGGGCAGATAATAATAGCCCAGAGAGGGACCATTTTTTTTGGCCCCCCCCCGGCTACTTAACATCTGCCCCCAGACACCCCAGAAAGGGCAAATCTCTAATTAGATTTGCCCTTTCTGGCACTTTGCCCGTCTATTCCCATTGCCCTGTAGCGGTGGCGAATGGGTTAATATGGGGTTAAAATGACCTTGCAATTGAAAGGTCACTTTAAGCCAGGTTAATAATTGAGAGCTGTCAATTAGACAACTATCAATTATTAATCCTATTGTATGAAAGAAAAATCAAACACACACACTTTAATAAAAAGAAGTTTAATGAAATAATCACACAGTTTTTGACCATATTTTATTTACCTGCTAAAACCATTTCCTGTAATAAAAATAAAATAATAAAGCAAAATTATTCTTACCAATCCGATGCACAGTCAGGTCCCACGGTGTAATCCTTCAGAAAGGGTTAATGTTTACTGCAGGGACCGCAGCTAATGCTGCAGCCTCACAGTAAACCCCCAAATGAATGAGCTCCTCTCCTGGCTGACAGGAGAGGAAGTGGAAAGCTTAATTGATTGCTTTCCACTTTCACTTCAGGTCAGCCAGGGACACCATCAGTGACGTCAGAGGGAACTGATTAACAAAAATAGGGGTTCCCTTCGAAAAAAAAATGGCGTGTGGTCCCCCCTATTTTTGTTAACCAGCCAGATGAAGCAGACCGCTGAGGCCTGGATTTTCAGGCTGTTAAGGAGCCAAGATCCATGGACCTTGCCAGCCTGATAATACCAGGCCACAGCAGTCTGCATATCTTGGCTGATTAACAAAAATAGGGGATCCCATCGAAAAAAATTGGCATGGGGTCCCCCCTATTTTTGTTAACCAGCCAGATGAAGCAGACCGCTGAGGCCTGGTTTTTCAGGCTGGTAAGGATCAAATGTCCATGGACCTTGCAAGCCTGATAATACCAGGCCACAGCAGTCTGCTTAGCTTGGCTGGTTAACAAAAATAGGGGATCCCCTCGAAAAAAATACGGCGTAGGTGTCCCCCTATTTTTGTTAACCAGCCAAGTAAAATGCAGACTGCTGCGCCTGGTATTAAAAGACTGTCAAGGCCCATGGATTTTGGCCCTCAACAGCCTGATAATACCAGGCTACAGCAGCCCCACATTTGGCGCATCAAAAGATGTGCCAATTGTGGCACTTTACCCGGCTCTTCCCACTGCCCTGTAGCGGTGGCAAGTGGGGTAATAAGGGGTTAATGTCACCGTTGATTGCACGGTGACAATAAGCCCGGTTAATAATGGAGAGGCGTCAATAAGACACCGATCCATTATTAATCCCAAAGTTTTTAAATGTGTAAAAAAAAGACAGCAAGAAAAAAGTCTTTTAATGAAATAAAAGAGACAACACAGTTTTCATTTTTTTTATTACTCTCTCATTCCTGCGACGCCATCGATCTCCTGTAAAAAAAACAAAAAAAAAAAACAACAGTATACCACCTGTCCGACGCAGTCCATAACGACAGTCCCACGACGATCCAGCTCTGCTACATCGCAATGACAGGCAGAGCCTGTCATCGCAACGCAGCACAGCTGATTACCTGCTTCCCCGGTGGTGACGTCATCGGACTGCTTTACGGCCGCGATTACCCAGCAGTCACTGCAGTTATCGCGAGAAACTGCATGTGACCGCCGGGGAGAAGAGGATGGCGGCCATTAAGCAGTCCGGGATGTGACCGTCGGAGATCTTCTGCCGGGTAAGTGCCGCTGACTCCTGACGGACCCGACAGACGGACACTGACAGTGACAGTGACATCCCGATTCCGGTATCCGATATGACGAAAATATCGGTACTCGGAATTGGAATTCCGATACAGCCAATATCGGCCGATACCCGATATTTGCAGTATCGGAATGCTCAACCCTAGTAAAGACTTCTGCTCAAACATGCATTTCTCCAACTTTGCATAGAGGGAGTTCGCCCGTAACAGGTCGAAGACTTTGCAGTCATCCCTCCGGTGAGAGTCAATATCTGGAGAAAAGATGAGAATATCATCCAGTTAGACTACTACAGAGGTGGAAAGCATATCCCGGAAGATATCATTGACAAAGTCTTGGAAAACAGCTGGGGCATTACAGAGCCCGAAGGGCATCACCAGGTATTCATATTGCCCATCCCTGGTATTAAAAGCCGTCTTCCATTCATCCCCCTCACGGATGTGAATCAGGTTATAAACACCACGCAGATCTAATTTAGTAAATACCCTTGCTCCCCGGAGCCTATCAAAGAGCTCAGAGATCAGGGGCAACGGGTACTTATTCTTAACGGTGATGGCGTTAAGACCTCTTTAATCTATACACGGACGTAATTCTCCACTCTTCTTCTGCACGAAGAAGAACCCCGCTCCTGCTGGTGACACCGACTTCCTAATGAACCCTCTTGCCAGATTCTCCTGGATATATTGAGACATAGCCTCCATCTCAGGAAGAGAGAGGGGATAGACTCTTCCCCGAGGAGGTTCTGCTCCAGGCAAGAGGTCAATAGGACAGTCGTAGGGACGATGGGGCGGCAGAGTCTCCGTAGCCTTTTTAGAGAACACGTCTGCATATGAATGATAACACTTGGGAAGAGGAGAAAGATCTGCGGGTATCTCTGTAGTGGTAACCTGAATGCACTCCCTGACACATCTGTCCTTACATGACTCACTCCAACCCCGTATCCTACCGGAGGTCCACTCAATATGAGGGGAGTGGTAACGGAGCCAGGGTACTCCCAGTAGGATTTCGTCTATTCCCTCTGGAAGGACCAGAAGGGAAATAATTTCCTGATGGGAAGGGGGTACACACAAAGTAAGAGGGACAGTCTGATGTGTAATTGGTGAGGGCAATGTCAACCCATTCACTACCCGGACAGTCACTGGTTTGTCGAGCGCTATCAGATGTATTGCGTGGCGACGAGCAAAGGTGGATGACATGAAATTCCCCTCTGCTCCTGAGTCCACACAAAGCTCGACTGTAAGTGTGGAAGAGTCCACAGTGACTGTCCCTTTAAATGTCATCTTGGAGGAAAATGCCGCTGTCTCTAGTGAACCTCCTCCCAGGGCCACTAGACGCGATCGCTTCCCCGATTGCTGTGGACATTTGTTGGCATAGTGTCCTGTCTGCTGACAAAGGTTACAGACCACAGATACTCGGACGACTCGAGACTTAGGTCCTGCACGAGGAACCTCTGTGGCCTTTTGGGGTTCGGACGCCAGATCGGGGGATTCGAGAGGTGTGGCAAAGGTGGGAGCCAACCGAATCCTCTGCCTACACTGGGCCCGCTCCAACCTCCGCTCGTGAAAACGGAGGTCGATGCGGGTAGATATGGAGATAAGCTTTTCCAGTGTGGCGGGAATCTCCCTGGTAGCCAAAGCGTCTTTAACATGGTCAGCCAGTCCTCGCCAGTAGACTGGAATGAGAACTTTATCCGACCAGTCTAGCTCTGAGACCAGAGTCCGAATCTGGACGGAAAACTGACTGACCAAAGACGAACCCTGTGCCAATGCCAGCAGTTGTTGCGCCGTATCGTGGGTGACCTGAGGTCCTAAAAAGACATTTTTAAGAGCATCCAGGAAACGAGGAGCACTCCGCACCACACGATCGTCGCGCTCCCACAGCGGCGTTGCCCACTCCAATGCTCTGCCCGAGAGTAGAGACAGTACAAAACCCACTTGTCCCCGATCCGTGGGGAAACGTGCAGCCAGAAGCTCGAGCTGTATAGAGCACTGACTCACGAATCCCCGACATTGCTTGCTGTCACCGGCAAACTTGTCAGGAAGCGGGAGGTGGGATAATGTAGGGGCAGAGGTGGCAGAGGAAAAACTGGCTGCAGCCACGCTAGCAGCCTGAACAGCGACTGGGGTAACATCCACAGCTGAGGTTGTGCGCTCAAGAGGCGCCAACCTACCCTCCAGCTGCTGGATGTACTGCGGTAGACGCTGGTCATCCGCCATTTTACTAGCTAGACCCTGGCGCTAATATTATGTTAGGGTCTGCAGAATGCACCAAATATATGAGGTAGATAGGTGCGTTCGCAGGCCGGGGTCCACCATGCAGGCGGAACCTGCTGCTAGTAAAATGGCGCAAGACGCAAACTCTGTTATCCCGCAGAGTCGCCAAAATAAACACCGCAATGCGCTGTGGCAATATGTGCGAACTCTGTTATTTCACAGAGCCGCTAGAAGGAGTGCCGCAGCGCTATATGGCTATGTGTGCGAACTCACTGAACACAACTGAGTCGCAAAATAAACACGTTAGGGCGCTGTCTAGCGTTGAAAGCGAACCCTGTTACGTCACAGAGCCGCTGAGAAAAAGTTCTGTGTCCTGTCAGGCACCCAGGTACACAGTTAAGTGATAAGGGAACATAGAACGTGATCATGCGCTAATGTCCTCGCGGGAGTCACCCGCAATCTATGGCGTCTGAACGCCAGACCCTGAATACGGCAATCAAACTCCTCACCGGTTATGCCGGTAATCTAGGGCATCTAGGACACCGACCCTGACCAGCTAGCATACCAAGCTCCTCACCGATTAAGTGGGTATTCTAGGGGCTTATTTCAGCCGGGCCCTAACCACACACACGCATGACCACACTGGCGCAAAGCATATGATGGTTGATATTAGCGCATGGCGGCCCAGCCATGCCACCCTTTTATAGCAACAGCTACAGGACCTTCCAGAAACAAGGACCAATGAGAAACTGTTCCAAAACACATGTAGTTTCAGGACCTTCCTGACGGACCAATAGGAGCTGCTGCAGTACCTGAACATGTGACCCTTGATCTCCAATGAGAGATCTTACCCTGGGCATGCTCAGAAGGGGAAACGCAGGACTTCGTCCCAAAGACGTCTGCTCCAGCACTGGCTATAATAGCAGATCCAGGAGAGACAACAGTAAGTCTCTGCACAGTACTGGAATGGGCAAGACGCTGGGACCGACGTCTCTGCTGAGCAGGCTCCACTGCGGCCAGAGACGAATGGGGGACCGCAGTGGGACTGGTTTGAGACTTCCATTGTGCAGCAGCGGAACTCAAACCCTAACACCTGAGCACATCTGCTGTTGCCGGGCCTACAAACCCTGCTGGATTGTCTGAGGAGAAGGAACATAAGGACACGATAAGTTTGACAATTGGACTGCTACTATTCTGCATTTTTTTCATTCCTTTTTCTCTTTCCTCGCATTAACTCTTAAAACATTTTTTCTCCCTGTGAGGTGTTAACACCCTGTTAAATTAAACTGTTAAATTGTTATCCACTACATCCCGCAACCTGCTTACACTATCACAGATATTCTACTTCAAATTTTTGCCTCCTAGTTGCATAGTGTTGATTGCCAGCACCCGAGGCATGTATTTTGTGGCCCCTATCCCATGATCAGTTAGCTGTCACTGTTCACCATCCACCAATCCAATATTAAACCACCTGTCCCTAAGCACATGTATTTTAAGTAAAACATGGATAGAACATGTACGTGTAATATGGACGTCTGAATAAGACCTTAAAATGTAAGCCTATGCAGCCTCTTTCTGACTTCCAGGTCACGCAGAGCACAGTCAGGGGCGTATCTCCAATGAGTACAGTGGTTACAGTCACATCCAGACCATGGAGCCTAAGGGGTCCCAAAAAGTCCTTTTGTCCCATAGTACTATTAAAGATCCATGACAGACTAGGGCACTATTGGAGATTTTGCAGCAGGGCTCCTGCTCGACAAGGCGCATCACTGAGCACAGTTTTACTTAAAGAGTCAAAAGAGCAGTGATGTCATGGAGGAGTATAATAGCACTGAATCCTGAAGAAGGTGGCGGTGGGTGAGAATATTAACACATATACACTACATTACAGACACATACTAAAAGATTTAGTGAAAAAAAAACTCACTTTGTGTCTGTTTTTCCATTGGTTAAGCCTATTACAAATGACTTCAGTGATTTAAAAAAACAGATCACAACCGATATCTTCTAGTGATGAGCGAACGTGCTGGAAAAGGTGTTATGCTAACCGAGTGTCTTTGGCGTGCATGAAAAATATGTTTAAGTCCCGCCCCCGCTCCCGCATGTAGCACGGCTGCAGGGATTGCTTAACAAACAGGCAATCCCTATATGTGTTGTGGCTGTCAAACAGCCACGAGACATGCAAGAGTGGGGACTCAAGCATATTTTTCAAGCTTTCCGAAGACTCTCAGCACACAAGCATGCTTAGACGACACCTTAAACGAGCATGTTCGCTTATTACTATTATCTACTCATTTTTCTCCTGTTTTACTGGAGCAAAACATATGTGTTTTCTACATGTATTTTTACTGTTTATTGGATATGCAACTAAACTGCATAATTGACACAACAGATTTTATTTTGTTTTAAGTTGTCTAATCCTTTTAATTAGTTGTTTGCAATCAAACAAAATGAGTAATATAAAACAAGCACACAAGACTTGGTCTACTCTCATTACTTAGCTGAGATTTATTTTTCCCCAAACTGTCAATAATATTAACAATTAGGAACTTTGATATTGTGCCCTGAAATTAACAATACTTGGCAGAGTGGTTTCCTGATTTTAAATCCTTTAGTACCATGGATTTATAACTCCTGACAGCAGTTGAGTTTTCTCTCTAGTATATATCTGCTAATCTGTGATATCTATGGGTGCTAAAGTGCAGAATACATAAGGTGATCTCCTGAAAAATGACAGAAACTGTTAAAAATCACTTTATTACGACAAGGTAGATGAATATATGGACTACACATTTTAATACTGCAATGCTTGAACACTAGAACTCTAGCTTTTATCCTAAGTCATGTAAAAAGACTCGTTAAAGGGTCGACATTGACTTTTAGGATTGCTACTTCCAATAGGTGGCACTAGAGTTCTAGTCCTCTTCCTCTCTGAAGAGACAATTTGCATATTTCCCAGAGGACCATTGCTGCTTTAAGTCTCCTCATCTCGACATGCTTAGCATGTCAATCTCCGCAAGGAGAAACAATACTTCTTGGATATCGGTCAGACGCCTCTCATACAGTCAAACCAGATCTCACACTTTGCACTAACGAGGGGCAGTACCCCAAAAAATAGTTTCTGCAAATTGAGATTCTGGTTTGGCTTTTATCCTAAGTCATGTAACAAAGCTCGTTAAAGGGTCAACATTGACTTTTAGGATTGCTACTTCCAATAGATGGCACTAGAGTCCTAGTCCTCTTCCTCTCGGAAGAGACAATTTAAATAAAAAAGTAAAAGTGTGTTTTGCTTTATTTCAAATAAAAACATTTTTCTGGCTGTGTCTTTATTTCCCATACAACTATAGAATTACTAATAGATAGGTGTCTTATAGACAGCTCTCCATTACTAAGCTGTGTACTTGATGTCACCTGACAATACAAAGGTGACATCAACCCCACAAATATGAACCCCACTTGCCACCGCTACAGGGCAAGTGGGAAGAGGTGGGCAAAGCGCCATAAGAGACAATTTGCATATTCCCATAGGAGCATTGCAACTTTGTCTCCTCATCTCGGCATGCTTAGCATGTCAATCTCCGCAAGGAGAAACGATACTTTTTTAATGAAAAGTGACAAACACAGTTATACTCACCTAACGCCCATTCCATTGAATTCTACATATCTTGTAATAAAACAAAAATAAAAAACAGCGATATTCCTCACCTGTCGGTCATTCTGTCCCACGCCATAGTCCATGTCTGAGGGATAAAAAGTTTTCAACCTGGACGGTGTCAAGATGCGACCATCCAGGCTGAGAACCACTGATGAATGAGCTTCTGTGAGCCGGCCCTTTAAAACTTCTGAAAAGGCTCTGTGTGCGTGTGCTGATAAGGGCCGCAGCAGTCCCCATAAGTGCGGGCGTGCCACTGCAGCCCTCAGTGTTGTGAATGTGCTAGAGATGGTTTCTGAGCAGAGGCTCCCTCTGGTGGTTACAGACAGTACTGAACCTTTCAGCGAGGAATGGCAATCTGGGTTCACTGACTGGACTGATATAAGGGAGGTTCCCTCCCATGATGGTCGCCGGTGATCAATTGTTCTTGTTTCAATTGTGGTTCCTGGTTCATTTGGAAGTTTGCTGGAATCTTACCAGAACCTGTTGCTTTCAGATAAGATATTGTTAGGGTCTGCGGAACGCACCAAATATATGAGGTAGAGAGGTGCGTTCGCAGCCCGGGGTCCACCGTGCAGGCGGAACCTGCTGCTAGTAAAATGGCGAAAGTAGCGAACTCTGTTATCCTGCAGAGTCGCTAAAATAAACGCCGTAGCACGTTGTGGCAGTAAGTGCGAACTCTGTTAATACCCAGAGCCGCTAACGGAAATGCCACAGCGCTATATGGCGATAGATGCGAACTCACTTAGCTTCAGTGAGCCGCAAAGTAAAATGCTAGGGCGCTGTCTAGCGTCGAAAGCAAACCCTGTTACGTCACAGGGCCGCTGAGGAAAAGTGCTGTGTCCTGTCAGGCTCTCAAGTACACAGTTAAGTGCTAAGCGTACATAACGCGTGATCATGTGCTAATGTCCTCGCGGGAGTCACCCGCAATCTATGGCGTCTGAACGCCAGACCCTGAATACGGCAATCAAAACTCCTCACCGGTTACGCCGGTAATCTAGGGCATCTAGGACACCGACCCTGGCCAGCTACCATACCAAACTCCTCACCGATTAAGTCGGTATTCTAGTGGCTTATTTCAGCCGGGTCCCTAACCACACATACGCATGATCACACTGGCGCATAGCATACAATGGTTGATATTAGCGCATGGCGGCCCAGCCATGCTACCCTTTTATAGCAACAGCTGCAGGACCTTCCAGGAACAAGGACCAATGAGAAGCTGTTACAAACACACGTAGCTACATGACCTTCCTGGCGGACCAATAGGAGCCGCTGCAGCACCTGAACATGTGACCCCTGATCTCCAATGAGAGATCTCACTCTGGGCATGCTCAGATGGGAAAAAGCAGGACTTTGTCTCAAAGACGGCTGCTCCAGCACTGGCTATAATAGCAGATCCAGGAAAGGCAGCAGCAAGTCACTGCACAGTAGAGGAGTGGGCAAGACGCCTGGACCGACGTCTCTGCTGAGCAGGCTCCACTGTGGCCGGAGATGAATGGGAGACCGCAGTGGGACGGGTTCGAGACTCCCCTTGTGCAGCAGCGGGAACTCAAACCCTAACATTACCCCCCCTCCTTCTCTGGGCCTCGCTGCGTTCAAAGGCAGCGATGAGCTGCGGAGCGTGAACATGCTCGGCAGGCTCCCAGGACCTATCCTCAGGCCCTTAACCCCTCCAATCCACAAAATAAAATTTTTTGCCTCGTACCACCTTGCACCCAACAATGGCATTCACCTCGTAGTCGTCCGAAGACGAACCCGACGTCCCGGCAGATGACTCAGGCAACCGGGAGATGACCACGGGTTTTAGGAGGGATACATGGAAGGTGTCGGAGATACCAAGGCGAGGCGGAAGGGCCAAACGGTAAACCACAGGGTTCACCTGCTCGAGAACCTTGAAGGGACCCAAATAGCGGGGTGCCAATTTAGTGGATTCCACCCGTAGCCTGATGTTTCGGGCGGAGAGCCACACTAGGTCGCCAGGAGAAAATGTCGGAGCGGGACGCCGATGAGCATCGGCAGAAGACCTCATCCTTTCCTTGGAAGCCTAAATGGCATCCTGGGTGCGGTCCCATATGTCCCGTGCTTCCACAGCCCAGTCTGCCACCCTGGAGTCAGCGGAAGCAACGGGCATGGGCACCGGTACCCGCGGATGCTGGCCGTAATTTAAGAGGAATGGGGTCTGTCTGGTGGAGTCAGCCACAGCATTGTTTAGCGCAAACTCCGCCCACGGAAGCAGAGATGCCCAGTCATCCTGCCTGGCAGAGACAAAATGTCGCAAGTAGGTGACCAAGGTCTGGTTGGCCCTCTCTACCAACCCATTCGTCTCGGGATGATATGCAGAGGAGAGGTTCAATTCAATGCAGAGTAGATGACACAACTCTCTCCAGAACCGAGACGCAAATTGGGGACCTCGATCGCTGACAATCTTGTCTGGCATACCGTGTAGACGGAAGATGTGTCTAATAAATAATGCTGCCAAGGCCCGTGCGGAAGGTAACCGTGGTAGCGGCACTAAGTGCACCATTTTGGAGAAGTGGTCGGTGATCACCCAAATGATAGTGCAACCCGAGACTTGGGTAAGCCCACCACAAAGTTCATCCCGACCATCTCCCAGGGCCTGTCTGCCACCGGCAAAGGAAAAAGTAACCCAGCTGGCCGTTGTCGAGGGGACTTGTTCCTGGCGCAGGAGACACAATCCTGAACATACTCCCTGACGTCACGGACCATATGTGGCCACCAGTATGTCCTCGCCAATAGCTCAGTTGTCCTCTTTGCCCCAAAGTGTCCACCCACCCTGGACGAGTGTGCACAAGAGAGTACCTCCGGTCGCAAATTAGTAGGCACAAAAGTCTTGCCCGGAGGCACAGACTCTAGCGAAACCGGGGCTACAGTTCTCAGGCTTTCTTCAGGGACAATAAACCGAGACTCCTCATTCTCCTCCTCTGATGACACTAAGGAGCGAGAGAGAGCGTCGGCCCGAACATTCTTCTCACAGGAGAGAAAATGGAGGGTGAAATGGAACCGAGAGAAGAATAGGGACCATCTGGCCTGGCGAGAATTTAGCCGCTGAGCCGTTTGCAAATATACCAAGTTCTTGTGGTCGGTGAAGACTTGGAAGGGAAAACGAGCTCCCTCCAGAAGATGTCTCCACTCTGAGAAGGCCAATTTCATAGCCAGCAACTCCCTGTCCCCGATGGAATAATTCCTCTCTGCTGGTGTAAAGGTCTTAGAAAAGAAGAAGCAGGATGCTTCCGACCTTGAGCATCCTTTTGATATAGGACTGCTCCAGCACCAACAGAAGAGGCGTCTACCTCTAAAACAAACGGTTTATCAACATCAGGGCGATGTAATATGGGAGCACTGGCAAAATGCGACTTGATGGAAGAGAACGCCTTGGAGACCTCCTCAGACCACAACTTGGGATTTACTCCCTTCTTGGTGAGGGCTACCAAGGGAGCTACCAAAGTCGAGAAATGGGGAATGAACTGGCGATAATAATTAATGAACCCCATAAAGCGCTGCACCGCTTTAAGAGAATGGGGTTCTTGCCAGTCCATTACAGCCTGTAGTTTGGCAGGATCCATAGCCAATCCCTGGGCAGAGATGATATAGCCCAGAAAAGGTAAGGACTCCTGCTCAAACACACATTTCTCCAGCTTGGCATAGAGGGAGTTTGCCCGTAAAAGGTCAAAGACTTTGTTGACATCCCTCCGGTGAGAGTCTATATCTGGTGAAAAGATGAGAATATCATACAGATAGACTACCACAGAGGTGGAGAGCATATCCCGGAAGATATCATTGACAAAGTCTTGGAAAACAGCGGGAGCATTACAGAGCCCGAAGGGCATCACCAGGTATTCGTAATGCCCATCCCTGGTATTAAAAGCTGTCTTCCACTCGTCCCCTTCACAGATGCGAATTAGGTTATAGGCACCACGTAGATCAAGCTTGGTAAATACTCTTGCTCCTCGGAGCCTATCAAAGAGCTCAGAGATTAGGGGCAACGGGTACTTATTCTTGACGGTGATGGCGTTAAGACCCCTGTAGTCAATGCATGGACGTAATTCTCCGTTCTTCTTTTGCACAAAGAAGAACCCTGCCCCTGCTGGTGACACCGACTTCCTAATGAACCCTCTTGCCAGATTCTCCTGAATGTACTGGGACATGGCCTCCGTCTCAGGGAGCGAGAGGGGGTATACTCTCCCCCGAGGAGGTTCTGCTCCAGGCAAGAGATCAATAGGACAGTCGTAGGGGCGATGAGGTGGAAGAGTCTCCGCCGCCTTCTTGGAGAAAACGTCTGCATATGCCCAATAACACTGAGGAAGAGAAGTGAGATCTACGGGTATCTCTGTGGTGGTGACCTGAACGCACCTGCCTCTACATGAATCACCCCAACCCAGTATCCTCCCAGAGGACCACTCAATATGGGGAGAGTGGTAACGGAGCCAAGGTACTCCCAGCAACACCTTGTCTATTCCCTCGGGCAGGACAAGAAAAGAAATATTCTCCTGATGGGACGGGGACATAGATAAAGAGAGAGGGATCGTCTGGTGGGTGATTTGGGAGGGCAGAGTTGATCCATTCACTACTCGCACAGTCACCGGTTGGGCGAGCATCACCAGAGGTATAGTGTGGCGGAGAGCAAATGCAGAGGACATGAAATTCCCCTCGTCTCCGGAATCCACACAGAGCACAGCGGAGAGCGTGGATGGACCTACTGTAATTGTCCCTTAAAAGGACAACTTGGTGGAAAATGCCGCAGTGTCTAGTGAACCTCCTCCCAAGGTCACTAGACGCGACTGTTTTCCCGACCGCTGTGGACATTTGTTGGCATAGTGTCCTAACTGCTGGCAGATGTTACAGACCACGGGTACTCGAGCGGCCCGGGACTTAGGTCCCGCTCGAGAAACCTTCATGGCCTCATGGGAGTCGGGCGCCTGGCTGGAAGATTCCAGAGGTCTGGCGAAGGTGGGAGCCAGCCGGAACCTCTGCCTACACTGGGACCGCTCCAACCTCCGCTCGTGAAAACGGAGGTCGATGCGGGTAGATATGGCGATAAGCTTCTCCAGTGTGGCGGGAATCTCCCTGGTAGCCAAAGCATCTTTAACATGATCAGCCAGTCCTCGCCATTAGACTGGAATGAGTACTTTATCCGACCAGTCTAGCTCTGAGGCCAGAGTCCGAAACTGGACGGAAAACAGGCTGACCAAAGACGAACCCTGTGCCAATGCCAGCAGTTGTAGCGCCGTATCGTGGGTGACCTGAGGTCCTAAAAAGACCTTTTTTAGAGCCTCCAGAAAACGAGGAGCACTCCGCACCACACGGTCGTCACGCTCCCACAGCGGGGTGGCCAACTCCAACGCTCTGCCTGACAGAACAGAAATTATAAAGCCCACTTGTGCCCGATCCGTGGGGAAACGTGCAGCCAGAAGCTCGAGTTGTATAGAGCACTGACTCACGAATCCCCGACATTGCTTGCTGTCACCAGCAAACTTGTCTGGAAGCGGGAGGTGGGATATTGTGGGGGCAGAGGTGGCAGTGGACACACTGGCTGCAGCCACACTAGCAGCCTGAACAGCGACTGCGGTAACATCCACAGCTGAGGTTGTGCACTCAAGAGCCGCCAACCTACCCTCCAGCTGCTGGATGTCCCGTAGTAGACGCTGGTCATCCGCCATTTTACCAGCCAGACCCTGGTGCTAATATTATGTTAGGGTCTGCGGAACGCACCAAATATATGAGGTAGAGAGGTGCGTTCGCAGCCGGGGTCCACCGTGCAGGCGGAACCTGCTGCTAGTAAAATGGCGAAAGTAGCGAACTCTGCTATCCCGCAGAGTCGCTAAAATAAACGCCGTAGCGCGTTGTGGCAGTAAGTGCGAACTCTGTTAATACCCAGAGCCGCTAACGGAAATGCCACAGCGCTATATGGCGATAGGTGCGAACTCACTTAGCTTCAGTGAGCCGCAAAGTAAAACGCTAGGGCGCTGTCTAGCGTCGAAAGCAAACCCTGTTACGTCACAGGGCCGCTGAGGAAAAGTGCTGTGTCCTGTCAGGCTCTCAGGTACACAGTTAAGTGCTAAGCGTACATAACACGTGATCATGTGCTAATGTCCTCGCGGGAGTCACCCGCAATCTATGGCGTCTGAACGCCAGACCCTGAATACGGCAATCAAAACTCCTCACCGGTTACGCCGGTAATCTAGGGCATCTAGGACACCGACCCTGGCCAGCTACCATACCAAACTCCTCACAGATTAAGTCGGTATTCTATTGGCTTATTTCAGCCGGGTCCCTAACCACACATACGCATGATCACACTGGCGCATAGCATACAATGGTTGATATTAGCGCATGGCGGCCCAGCCATGCTACCCTTTTATAGCAACAGCTACAGGACCTTCCAGGAACAAGGACCAATGAGAAGCTGTTACAAACACACGTAGCTACATGACCTTCCTGGCGGACCAATAGGAGCCGCTGCAGCACCTGAACATGTGACCCCTGATCTCCAATGAGAGATCTCACTCTGGGCATGCTCAGATGGGAAAACGCAGGACTTTGTCTCAAAGACGGCTGCTCCAGCACTGGCTATAATAGCAGATCCAGGAAAGGCAGCAGCAAGTCACTGCACAGTAGAGGAGTGGGCAAGATGCCTGGACCGACGTCTCTGCTGAGCAGGCTCCACTGTGGCTGGAGATGAATGGGAGACCGCAGCGGGACGGGTTCAAGATTCCCCTTGTGCAGCAGCGGGAACTCGAACTCTAACAGATATTTTCTGCTTTTATTTTTTGTGCTTGCTTTTTGCATAGTTTTCTGCACTTTTGTGGAGGTCAGCCGGGTCCCCTCATGGGGCCTGTACTCCTCTCAATTTATCTGTAGCCACTGTTATTTGTTCATTTGCTTTTTCCTGTTTTTTCAGTGGTGCGGCTTTGTTTTGCTACACCAGAGATCTGATTTAGGTGGTAGAGATCGTGTGATCTCAGGTTTTTTTGCAATCAGAAGTGCTGGTATTTTTTAGGGTTTTTGTTGGATTGCAGTCAGAATTCTTTCCTGTACTTTTCTGTCTAGACAGATTGGGCCCCAACGTTTGCTCATTCTATTTATAGCTATATCTATATATAGCTTTCATCTTTCTGCCTTTAGGTGTAGTTATCTCTCAGGCTGTGACGAGGCGTCTAGGATCAACGTAGGAACGCTCCACGACTATCTCTAGTTGTGCGGTTAGTTCAGGTTACTGCAATCCAATAGGTTCCAGCCTCTCTGGTGTATTACCGTTTTTGCTTTTTCTCCTCAGCTACCTAAACATAACACCTCAGTGTGTGCAAACAGGAGAAAGTGCGCACAAAGGGCCCCCTTGAGTCAGAAATTTGAAAAACCCACCACCGAGCGCACAGGATGCTCTATTCACTAATCCCAAGGATCTGCTCTTCAGCACCTCTGACGCTGGACAGTGGTCCCGTTTCAGCTCTTGATACTCCCCACAGGGATCTGGGTGCATCCCAAGATGGAAGCTTTTTTTATGTATATACAGCAGTTGACTTTTCTCCTCTATAATGTATATAGACTGCTGTATATACAATATATAAGTGATACTGCTGTATATAATCTCAGTATCATATGCATAATATATATATACAGTATCGTATGTACAATATATACAGCAGTCTATAGACATTATACAGGTGAAACCGCAACTGCTGTGTATACACGCTATATGGGTGATACTACTGTTCTGTGTTTATATATAAACTAGATGGAGGACCGATGCGGGAGGGTGTTAATGTCACAATGGGACAGGCTTTGCAGCATTGAGAATCTCTCCCCATGTGCTCACCCACCTATCCACTCTTTTCTTTCCCCATGTGCTGACATCTCCCGTCTGTGCTCCCTTCTTTGACCTGTCTAGCCCATGTGCTATCCCCCTTGTCTGCTGTCTCTCTCCTTCCTGTGTTCTCCTCTCATGTGCTGTCCCGTTTGAGCTGTGTCCCCCCTGTGCTCTTTCTCTCTCACCCCTGTGTGCTTTCTCTCTTCCCCATCTGCTGTCTTCTCCTCTCATGTCATCTCTTCTTTGACCTGTGTACCCCATGTGCTCTCCCCCTTGTCTGCTCTCTCTCTCTCCACCACTATTCTGTCTTCTTCCCTCATGTGTTCTCTTGTTTGAGCTGTCTCCCACCTGTGCGTCCTCTTACACCGGGAGATTACAGAGGATACATTTGTGAGGTAACATATTGTTTAAAAACAGTCAGTGAAATATTTTACCTCACAAAATGAATCCTCTGTGATCCCCTGCTGTAATATCAGTATTATCTTTTGCTTCCTCCCCTGCCCAGGAGATGCGGTATGCTCTGTACAAGGTCAGACACAGACAATTTTTAAAATGAACTTTCGTTTGTGGGAAAACCCCTTTAATGTGACCGGCTTCCTCTACCTGTAGACACGTCGCGCATCTGCTGTGTCCACATTGGACATTACATGTCCAATGTGGACATGTAATTTCTGAATTAACCATTTGTTTTCTTGTTTCTACAAGAGTAGGGAGTTCTCCACCCCTCCCTTATGAGCCCTGCACATATAAGCTATTCTATGCTGTGTCCACATTGGACATTACTTTTCTGAATCCTGCTCATACAGGTATTATACATATGACCAGTTTTTAAATACATCAGATAGGGACTACATACATTAGTCAGGGACTGCTCTGATACAGGTATACCTTAACGATTTGGTAGAGCGGCTTAATATACATTTTTTGCAAAAAACATATTAACCAAATACCCTTGTTTTTCCACTTGTTTTATTGGCACTTACCATTTACTGTTATATTATATTCTTTTTACAACAGTATTTTTGGTTTTATTGTGCTTTTTTGTGTTTTTAGTCTTCTGGTGGTGTGAACAGTGTCTCTACAGGCTTGTTTACTGTGTGCAGGGCTCATGTGTTTCTGATTTAATTTTTAAAATGTACTTTCATTCGTGGGAAATGTGACCGGCTTCCTCTAACTGTAGACACGTCGCGCATCTGCCGCCGGGATCAGCCGAATGTGTGTGGTGCGTATGGCATATACAGAGTGTGTGTGTGTGTGTTGCGCATGGCGCATATAGTGTGTGTGTGTGTGTGGTGCGTACGGAATATACAGTGTGTGATTGTGTGTGTGTGGTACCACGGTGTTCCACTGGTGGTACCATGCAAGAGACTAGTACCACCAGCAGTTTCCATATTGAGACACCCATCACTTGGGTGTCCCAATATGGCGGTCGGTGAACTTCCGACGCTTGGAATTCTGGGATCCGGATACATCTGGACGGAACAGGATGTGAAGCCATTACAAGGTAAGTATATATTAGATACACTGTGACTATGCACAGCAATGACAGTGTTGCATACATCTTGTATATATAGCATATATAGCAGTTTACACATTACACAGATGATACTGTGACAGCTACATTTTCAATATATAGTGATACTGCAGCTGGTTTATATATGTTATGTAGGTCATTATTATATATATATATATTATATTTATGACCTACAGTGGGGGAAATAAGTGTTTGATCCCTTGCTGATTTTGTAAGTTTGTTCACTGACAAAGACATGAACAGTCTATAATTTTAAGGGTAGGTTAATTTTAACATTGAGAGATGGCACATCAAAAAATAAAATTCAGAAAATCACATTTTATTAAATTATATAAATTTATTTGCATTTTGCAGTGAGAAATAAGTATTTGATCCCTCTGGCAAGCACAGCAGTCAGATGTTTTTTGTAGTTGATGATGAGGTTTGTGCACATGTCAGGAGGAATTTTGGTCCACTTCTCTTTGCAGATCATCTCTAAATCATTAAAATTTTGAGGCTGGCGCTTGGCAACTCAGAGCTCCCTCCATAAGTTTTGTATGGGATTAAGGTCTGGAAACTGGCTAGGCAACTCCATGACCTTAATGTGCTTCTTTTTGAGCCATGCCGCTGTTGCCATGGCTGTATGTTTTGGGTCTTTGTCTTGCTGGAAGACCAGCCACGACTCATCCATTCTCCCATTGTTGCGGTGAAGTAGTTCTGTGCCCTTAGCAGAGAAACACACGCAAAATATAATGTTTCCATCTTCATGCTTGACAGTGGGGATGGTGTTCTTTGGGTCATAGGCAACATTTCTCTTCCTCCAAATATCCTCCAAATATGGCAAGTTGAGTTAATGGCAAAGAGCTAATTTTTTGTCTCATCTGACCATAGCACCTTCTCCCAATCACTCAAAGAAGAGAATGCCAAGAGTGTGCAATGCAGTCATCAAAGCAAAAGGTGGCAACTTTGAAGAACCCAGAATATAAGACATATTTTCAGTTGTTTCACACTTTTTTGTTAAGTATTTAATTCCACATGGGTTAATTCATAGTTTTGATGCCTTCAGAGTGAAAGTACAATTTTCGTAGTCATGAAAATTCAGAAAAATCTTTAAATGAGAATGTGTGTCCAAACTTTTGGTCTGTACTGTAATATATATATATTATATATATATATATATATATATTGTATAACACTTAAACAATGGAGTATAACTCCAAGTAAATCAAACTTCTGTGAAATCAAACTGTCCACTTAGGATTAGGAAGCAACACTAATTTCACATGCTGTTGTGCAAATGGAATAGACAACAGATGGAAATTATTGGCAATTATCAAGACACACTCAATAAAGGAGTGGTTCTGCAGGTGGCGACCACAGACCACATCCCACTACCAATGCTTTCTGGCTGATGTTTTGGTCACTTTTGAATGATGGTTGTGCTTTCACACTCGTGGTAGGATGAGACGGACTCTACAACCAACACAAGTGGCTCAGGTAGTGCAGCTCATCCAGGATGGCAGATCAATGCGAGCTGTGGCAAGGTTTGCTGTGTCTGTCAGTGTAGTGTTAACAGGCTAGAGGTGCTACCAGGAGACAGGCCAGTAAATCAGGAGACATGGAGGGGGCCATAGAAGGGCAACAACCCAGCAGCAGGACTGCTTCCTCTGCCGTTGTGCAAGGAGGAACAGGAGGAGCACTGCCAGAGCCCTGCAAAATGACCTCCAGCAGGCCACAAATGTGCATGTGTCTGCACAAATGGTTAGAAACCGACTCCATGAGGATGGTCTGAGTGCCCGACGTCCACAGATGGGGGTTGTGCTCACAGCCCAACACCGTGCAGGATGCTTGGCATTTGCCACAGAACACCAAGATTAGCAAATTTGCCACTGGCGCCCTGTGCTCTTCACAGATGAAAGCAGGTTCACACTGAGCACATGTAACAGACGTGACAGAGTCTGGAGACGCCGTGGAGAGCGATTCAGCATGACCGATTTGGCAGTGGGTCAGTAATAGTGTGGGGTGGCATTTCCTTGGAGGGCCGCACAGCCCTCCATGTGTTCGCCAGAGGTAGCCTGACTGCCATTAGGTACCGAGATGAGATCCTCAGACCCCTTGTGAGACCATATGCTGGTGCGGTTGACCCTGGGTTCCTCCTAATGCAGGACAATGCCAGACCTCATTTGGCTGGAGTGTGTCAGCAGTTCCTGCAAGATGAAGGTATTAAAGCTATGGACTAGCCTGCCCATTCCCCAGACCTGAATCCGATTGAGCACATCTGGGACATCATGTCTCGCTCCATCCACCAATGTCTCATTGCACCGCAGACTGTCCAGGAGTTTGTAGGATGCATTACTCCAGGTCTGGTAAGAGATCCCTCAGGAGACCATCCACCGCCTCATCAGGAGCATGCCCAGGCGTTGTACAGTAGGGAGGTCATACAGGCACGTGGAGGACACATACTCTCCTGAGCATCCTCTTGACTTGTTTTAAGACATTACATTCCACTTTAATTTTCGGTGTGACTCCAAATCCAGGCGTCCATTGGTTAATAAATTTGATTTCCATTGATGATTTTTGTGTGATTTTGTTGTCAGCACATTTAACTTTGTACAGAACAAAGTATTCAATGAGAATATTTCATTCATTCAGATCTAGGATGTGTTATTTGAGTGTTCCTTTTTTAATGAGCAGTGTATATATATATATTATATATATATATATATATATATATATATATATAACATATCAGGGGAAGGTGGTACAAAATAAATCCTTTGAAACCCAGGCTTGGTTCATTTTAATGAAGGTGAGATCACCAACATTTTGGGTCGACATCCGGGTCCTTCTTTCTGTCAGGATTGATCCAGCAGCACTGAAGACTCTTTCTGATAGCACACTACCAGCAGGGCAAGCGAGCTCCTGTAAGGCATATTGTGCCAATTCAGGCCAGGTGTCCAGTTTACAGGCCAAGTAGTCAAAGGGGAATGTACAGTGAGGAGAACATCGATAGGGGAGGAGAGGTAATTTTGAACCATAGTTAACAACTGCTGTCTCCTGTCTTTTGCAATCGTTTCAGTATTACCAGTCGTGTGAGTGTTACTCGAGAAATCAGACCACAACATGGTCATGAAACCCCTGTCTCCAACGCCACTTCAGCTGTGTGCAACATGAACACTTCTTCAATTTGGCCCAGTATGGCTCGTGGTAAAATCTGCACTGCTGCCTCTAACAAACGGTTTACCAGAGTTGCTTGTTTGTTCGCCAATATTAGCTCTAGATTCTCCTGATGTTCTGTAATTTGCCTTTATAGCGTGGATCTAGGATGCTGGCCAATCAGTAGTCGTCATCTTTTATAATTTTTGCAATGCGAGGGTCCATTTTTAGGATACGCAAGACATAATCACACATGTGGGCCAATGTTCCAGGTGTCAATGATGTACTGCCAGTGGTGGGTGGAGGAGCACTTTCTGCCAAATCCACATCCCTCCAGTCACGTACAAACCCTGTACCTGACCTTGGCAAGCCAACATTTTCTCTTGCCCACTGAGAAGCATCCTCCTCCCCAAAGTAATCATCCCCTCATCCTCCTTCTCCTCCTCTTCTTCCACAACCTCATCCATCAAGGCTTCCCTCCTCCTCCACTGCAGACGCCTGATCCTTAATGTGCGTCAAAGTTTGCATGAGCAGACGCATAAGCTCATGCTTATGATGGCGTCGTCTGCGCTTACCAGCCGTGTGCATTCCTCAAAACAGTGAAGGACTTTACAGAGGTCTTTTAGGTTTGACCACTGCACACCCGACAAATCGATGTCTGCCCTCAAACTGCCTGCCCGTGTATCCTGCCTGTGTATCCTCCCACAAATGCATTACAGCCTGCCTTTGTTCGCACAGCCTCTCAACCATGTGCATGGTGGAGTTCCACCTTCTTGCAACGTCTATGACTAGGTGGTGCTTGGGGAGGTGGAGCGATCGCTGCAGCCTCTGCATACGA
Organism: Oophaga sylvatica; assembly: GCA_033576555.1. Classification (NCBI taxonomy): domain Eukaryota; kingdom Metazoa; phylum Chordata; class Amphibia; order Anura; family Dendrobatidae; genus Oophaga; species Oophaga sylvatica. The sequence goes on from JARQOD010004833.1 coordinate 21,065, forward strand.
CTGGAGTCTACGGGCGAGCGATGTTTGTGCGAGCACAGCCTTCGCACCTTATGAAGCAGGGCTGGTAACTCCGGATAATTATTTATGAAGCCAGGCAAGGTATGTGTCTGAGTTTTGCCAGGGCTATGGCCGCCACAAAATTACGGCCGTTATCACTTACTACCATGCCTGGCTCAAGATGTAGACTGCCCAGCCATGACTCAGTTTCTTGCTGCAAGTAGTCGGCCAGTACCTCCGCGGTGTTTCTGTTGTAGTCTAAAGACATCATCTTTAAAACAACCTGCTGACGCTTACCACTAGCTGTTCGATAGTGGGACACCTCGTGTGCAACACTGGCAGCTGTGGATGGAGTGCTCGTGCGACTGGCTCTGTCGACGAGCTTTCGCTTCTGGAGGAGTAGGGTCGAACGCCTACAGCCAACTGTTGCCTATACCATGGGCTAGGCAGCACTGTCCCACTGCCGCTGTCCCCTGTCGACCCTGCATCCACCACATTAACCCAGTGCGCAGTGATAGACACGTAATGGCCCTGGCAATGCCTACTGGCCCATGCATCTGTTGTGAGGTTCACCTTTCCACTCACTGATTGTTTTAGTGCATGGACAATGCGGTCTTTCACATGCAGTGGAGGGCAGGGATGGCTTTTCTAGAAAAGAAGTGCCGACTGGGTAGGTCATAGTGTGGGACAGCGTAGGCCATGAGATTTTGGAATGCTGCGCTTTCAACCAAACGGAAGGGCATCATCTATAATGAGATCAGTTTGGCAATGTAGGCGTTCAAAGCCAGTGTACTCGGATGAGAGGATGAGTACTTTCTTGTCCTACTCAGAGTGTCTGCTAGGGTGAGCTGGACATGAGAGCTGCATATGGGGAAACTAGCGGTGGACATGTCGGACTGAGAGGGGGTTTGTGATGGTGATGGTGGTGTTGATGGCCTAGATTCAATCTTTCATTGGAAAAACATTGTGATTCCCTGACTGCTTGGGCCTTGCGACAACACCTCAACATTTGTTGCTGGTGGTGTGGTAACCGGTGGGCTTACAGTGGGGGAAGCGATGTAGCGTTGCTGGCTACCTTCAGTCAGAGCAGGTTCACATGTGCTACCTGAGGTTTTGTAGTCCGTCCACGCTTGCAAGTGCATGGTGTTTAAATGTGTAAGCATGCAACTGGTATTCAAATTTCAGAGATTTTTCCCTCGGCTAAAGGTCCTTCTACACTTCTTACAGATAACCTTTGTCTCATCAATAGGATTTTGCTCAAAAAAGTGCCACACTGCACTCTTTCTACTATGGGATAAATTTTCAGGGCTTGCACGATGTGCTAATTTGATAGTCTGGCCAAGCTGTCCTGTCATGGAAATATATATGTATTCCATATATTCAAAGTATATTCACATATATGTATCCACAATTCATAGTTAGATAGATCTCACTTGCTAAAAAAAACCCTGTGCTCACATATTTCTAGGCCAGCTATAATCAGTCGTTTTAAAGAAATCTGGCCTTCATAAGGCCTTCGTAAAGGAACAAATACATGAAGTACAAAAAGTCCTATTAGATATCTGTTGTTTACATTATAGTTATGCAAGACAACTAGGTCACAAGAATATAAACAATAATTCTGCAACTTCAGCTCTTTTAATCATGATTATCATAATTATCATATTTACACTAGAACAGCCAATAATATAGCAGCTTTTAATTGTATGTTAATTGACTAACCAGCCCCTTTTTGTAAACGTATAAAACCTTGAATGAATAATAAATGTAGGTCTTTGACGAACTGTTATACTGACACTTTCGTGTGGACAGTCCTCATTTCGTTCTGAGCGCTCAAAAAGACATTATATAGAGATTTGGACATGGCAAGCAGCAAACACTGAAGGATATTTTTATCCTAATTAAATTTCCATATCAGTTGGCGCCTGCACGCGGGGCATTGGACGAAACGCACGAGGACCCGGCCGACCGGAGAGACGGGGGTGTTGGCCCTGGCCTTGGCACACGGGACGGAGACTGCAGCTCCATCAGTAAGGTAAGAAAACTTTGTCATCTTACCTGAATGTTCCCTGTGCATAGTCCTAGCCTACACTTCCAGCCGGTTGGACGTGGTCATCACCGCATTCCCAGGTTGTGTAAAAAGTCCATACCCTTATCCAAAAGCCCTGGGATATAAGCCGAGTTGTTTGCTGCTGTGCTGTATATGTTTCATGTTTTATGTGAACCGGGAGAAAGTTGGAACGGTGACTGTGTTTTTGCTTGCTGATTTCTGGGGGCTGTATAGCAAAAGACAATTGCTGCATAAGTTCCCGCAGTAAACTTTCACGCACCGGGAGGCCATCCCAGTCAAATCAGACGTGAAGGGCGGGAGCTTTGTTTTGGATAAGTCCACGCAGATATTCTTCACATATTGGAGGGAAGTTATCCCAAAAAATCCAGTTGTGGAAGCGAGGGCTTTGTTCGGTTAAGTTTCTGCAGTAAACTTTCACGCACTGGGAGGCCATCCCAGTCAAATCAGACGTGAAGGGCAGGAGCTTTGTTTGGATAAGTTCTCACAATAATCGTCCACGCACCGGGAGGCCATCCCAGTCAAATCAGACGTGGATAGTGAGAATTTTGATGAAGGCTATTGCAGATTACTGTGACCGGCGCACCGGCCAGGGCGTACGGTACAGAGCGATAGAACCTTGAGCCTCACCGCGCTCAGTGCAATTGGTGAGTTATCAGTTACCAGAGCAGCTTGTATGTGTCACAGATCATCAAAAGAGGAATTGTATTCTCCCGGGTGTCTGTCTCACTGTCTGTATCAGGTACTGTCGCTTTAAATCACATCTCCGTGCGCTCTGTCAGTATCTCATTCAGAGCAGTGTGCTGGCTGCAGCAGCGAGAAAACCGCTTTGACCCCCCCTCCTCTGCTAATCACGTTATCAGGCATTCTGTTTCTTGGCTTTGATTTTTATTTTTTTAAGCTAGTTTTTTGGCTACAGGTTTTAACGTGAAAATTATCAGGCATTCAGACTGAACTATATTCATTTTTTTTTTTTTTTTTGCTATCTGAGGAATAATAATAATTTTTTTTTTTTTTTTTTTTGATACGTGATTTCAGTGCCTATAGAGACAGCAAGCAGAGATATAAGGAAGGGAGGGGGGAAGCAGCCAGCTGACATTCCAGAGATTTTTAATTAGCTGTTTTAGTAACAAGGGTTGTTTTTCAGAGTTTTATGATTAATACGGTTTTTCTTTTCTCCCCTTTTTGGTGAATTTATTTTTTTTTGTTTTCTTTTTCTAGAGTTTTTTACTAAATCTAACTTTTTGTTTTTTAAAATTTTTCTTTTAAGTACATTTTTAAATGATTTTGGAGAGATTTTTTCCCTAAGCAATTTATTTTAGAGTTTTATTTCTCCAGCAATTTTTTTTTCTACAAGCTTGCTTTAGACCAAGGTCACATAGATAAGGAGAATTACAGGCTGAGGGAGAGAGCAGAGACAAACTACGCAGCGGTCTGAGTAGCCCCTCCCGTCGGGCATTCGGCGAGAACAAACAGAACCAGAGTGCAGAAGTTTTCAGATTTTAAATCACCTTTGTTGAATAGGTTTTTGGAATAGACACAGTACGTAAGAATCGAAGGGCTAGGCATGTGAATAGAATGTCAGAGTACGTGAGAAGCAAATAGACAGGCAGCCTTTACGCTGCATAATGAAATGTTTTTTCTTGTTTTTTGTTATTTGAAAGGTAACGGGAAAGTTTATTAATAGATTACCATCTGCTATAAAAGAGCAGCGGTGCATCGTGTAAAAGATACAGCAAGTTAATTTGAACAGGACCAGGAAGTGATTTTTTTTTATGTGAATAAGTTTGAAAAGGTATTAAATCATCTGTGAGAAAAAGATCACTGACATGTCACAAGAGCAGAATTCAGAGTCACACACATCACATGTCCATCATGTGGAGACACGGGACAGGTGTAGGCTGCTCTCATTGAGTAAGGAGCCTTGTACAGGGAAAAACGCTCTCCGCCTCTCTCCACAGGGAGAAGGCATTTTTGTTTCAACCATCCCCTCTCAAGAGTCACAGGGGGGACACCCTCTCCTTTTTCTTCTCTCAGTCCCTTTCTCTTTCTTCTTCAGACTTTTCTCCTCTTTCCTCGCTGCCATCCCTCTCATTCCTTCTTTTCCCTCCATCACATCTCTGACACATCCATTTTCTTCATCTTCCTCTTCTTCTATCTCTTCCTCTCCAACTCTCAAATCTTGTTCTTCATCTTCTTCTACTTCTCTCCCCTCCATCTTTCTTCTCTCTCTCTCCTCCATTTTTCTCTCTTTTCCCCCTTTCACTCTTCTCTCCCTCCCCTCCTCTTTCTCTCGCTCCTCCCTCACACCTCCCTTCTCTTCCTCTTTTTTCTACTTCGTCATCAACTGGGTCAACGCCCAATCCAAGCAATGTGGTGTCCCTGTATTCAGTTTTTCCAGCACAGGGCACCTTGTCTATCCCAAGCACAGTACAAACATTGCCAGTCATTATATCAGGAGAAGAAAGTGCAGATCTCCCTACACAAAACGCTACATGTAGCCCCCAGACACAACAGTCCACAGCTAGGGCTTCACAGGGGGGTGGTATAGCTACAGGGCTGCTAGCATGGAACCATGACACTGATCCACCGCAGCCTCAGCAAGGAAGTGGGAAATCCCCATGCAGCAAGACAACTTTAAAGCCCAAATCTCACCCAGTGTATGCACCAAGTACACCATGTCACTTCTTATCTGATGAAGATGAAGATGCAACGTCACACATGCTGCCCAATACTAGGGAAGAAAACACACAAGCACCAATAGAGCAGGGACAGATAGAGGCACCATCCTATGAGCCCTTCATCCCAAGCCAGGTGATCAGTATGCTGCCAGACCCAGGGATACACCCCATGCTATTTTGCCAAAAAATGCAGCAGATCCAGCAGAAAGCAGCCTGGATTGATCTCTGGACCGAAATGGAAATAAAAGCAGGTGATGCATTCTGGTCAATTATGAGAGAACACTTCAAGCTTCCAGCAGAGTTAGATGCGTATGCCTGGGAGACAGGACCAAAGCTAATTGAGCAACTCAGAGAATGGGCCAAAAGCAGACTGACAGGACAAGCTCTCAGTCTACATGTCACGAGTCAAGACAAGACAGAGTCTGTGGAGAAGTTCCATGACAGAGTAATGCAAGTGTTTCAAGATTTGGGCCTCATTACCCATGATCAGACACACAGACGGATGTTGGCACAGGCCTTTGAACATGGACTGAGAGAACCAATCAGAAAGCCACTGATAGTAGCTAGGCCTGAGTACAGGTCAATAGCAATGGACACCCTGCTCACAGCCGCAAAAGGGATAGAATCCCAGCCAGGAGTGCGCAAAACAGTTCCCCTGATGGTGGTCTCAGAGCCAGATGGCCAACCACGTTTTAAAGAGAGAAGAAATGTCAAGTGTTACAACTGTGGCAAGCTTGGCCATTACCGGAACCGCTGCAGAGAACCCCTACGACCCACCACTTTTTCTAGAGAAGCAAGCCAAGGAGAAAACAAAGAAAGCAGTGAAGAACCCCGTCCATAGGACAAGAGCACACCAAGTCCACAGGGAACCCCACCAGTGGGACCAATATCCTGAGAGTGGATGGCATAGTCAGATCTTTTCTTGTGGAACTCCGCAACCTCACCTACCTATCAGAATCTTCTGCTTCCTGCATGGGAATTGATGGTCAAGTCAGATATTTCCAGATTATGAAGCCCCTGAGCGTGTGGACTCAGCCAGAACACTCCATCATGTCCCAGTTTGTTGTGTAAAAAACCTGCACCCTCAACCTATTGTGAGTGGACCTACTGCAGAAGCTGAAAGCGACCAGAGTGTTCCAGGAAGATGGGACCATGACACTTTCTTCACCCCTGACCCAAGAAGAAACAGGAACCTCAAACAACCACACTGCAGACCTATCACAGGAGGTGCTGGACATAGTACCAGAAAAGCCACTCCATCACCCAGAGTCAAGATGTCTCTGACCAACTGAAGGTCTAAGTGAACTCGCCTAAGAAGACGGCCTGAGAACTTTGACATTGGCCAGGATATTCAACTCAAGAAGGACTCTACTCGCTTCATGGAATGGCAACACCTCATCCAGCTCTAACGCCAGAGGTTCATCTTTTGCAAGCACCAGGAGGTGCCCCCTGCAATCAACCAGTTCACCCAGGCCCTAGACCGGCAAAAGGCCACTCAGCTCTTCAAACTTGTGCACAAATATTGACCTGAGACCGAGCTGGAGAAAAAGAAACTACTGATGGCCCGTGCTGAGAAAAAAGCAACCGTTTAAGGAGACGTCCCAACAAGAAAACCCCCTGTGACCAGAGCAGGTGCTAACACAGTGACTGTCTTGGTGGAGAACAAGAAAGCCAGCTGGTCGTCATCTCTCATGATGTGGATCCTAGTAGACGGCTTGTTTTCCCGCCAGCTCTGCACCAGCAGATGGGAGTCCCCTGCCACATACTGAAGGACAAGGCCAAACTGGGCTGCCTCGCCCATCGGAATCAATCCCAGCTTTCCACAGTGAAGAAAAAGACTGTAAACCCCACTGAGTTCAGAATGGTGCAAGGCCTGGAGGCCGCTAAAGAGGCTACGGTATTTGAAACCCCAACAGTGCTGAACCATCACACTCTGCTCTCAAGAGTCCCAGTCACCGCAACGGTATTCACGGTGATCAACCTGGCCAGTACCTTCTTCAGTGTTTCCCCTCCACCTGGAGGCCTGCTTTCACGCACCAGTGCAGTGCATATGGACAATGTTGCCTCAAGGTGCTCAAAACAAGCCCTTTAAGTTTCACCAAGACAATGTCCTCCATCCTCGTCAACTGGATTGCAGAATATGCAAGAGTCACTCTTCTACAACACGTGGATGACCTTCTATTTTGTGTGGTTGACATCAACACCTGCACAGTCTATTCCTTGTCTCTCCTACTCTACCTGGAAGAACAGCAACGCAAGGTCTGGAAGAACAAAGTCCAGTGATGCCAGAAGCAAGTTACATCCCTGGGACACTGTATTGCCCACCAGACGAAAGACATGTCAAAAGACTGGGAGACCACTATGGAGAAGATGGCTCCCCCAACAACTCCAAGAATGCTGCAGGCCTTCCCTGGTCTAGTGTCATATTGCAGAACCTGGATCCCTGATGCCTCAGACCTAATGCAGCCTCTGTGCGCTTGCATCAACGCAACCCCGCTCCTTCTATCAGACGCAGCCTTCAACCCATTCAGGAGATTGGAAGAACTCCACAGTCTCAGCGCCAATACCAGGCCTACCTGACTATGAAAAGTCTTTCCGTCTACCTGATGGAAGAAAGAAGGTCATGCTACTGGAGTCCTGGCACGGATTCACGGGGGAAAACAGAGACTTTTAGGCTGCCTCTCAGCCCGCTTGGATCCAGTTGCAAGAAGAGCATCCTCCTACCTGATGGCAGTATCCGCAGCACACACCCTCCTGGACAAGGTTGCTGACATCACTCTTGGACAGCCACTGGAAACTCTCACTCCGCATGACATCTTGGCAATCCTTCAATCAAGCTCAACCAACAGTAATCTCTCCACCGCCAGGCATCTTTGTGGCGCCTCTATTGCCTTTGTCTCATAATGTCACCGTCTCCAGACCTACAGTCCTCAGCCCGGCCACTCTACTCCCACTCCCAAGGGGGATACTTGGATGGCTCCAGAAGAAGTTTCAACGCAGGAAGTGCAGTGACCAGCAATCAAGAAATCCTGTGGTCCAGAAGTCTGTCACCTAGCCTGTGAGCCCAGGAAGCAGAATTGATAGCGCTGACGAAGGCCTGCCAGATGGCAGAAGGCAAGACTGCAAACATCTACACGGACTACAGGTACTCGCATGGCATAGCACACGACTTTAGACCCATCTGGGCTACAAGGGACTTCATCACAGCAAACGGGACAACCGTGAAGCATCATGGAGCCTTCAGGGACCTACTGGGTATACTCCAACTTCCAAAATGGTGGCAATTTGAAAAATCAAAGTGCATGGAAAACTGAGAACAGAAGAGGCGTGAGGCAATAACATGGCGGACATGGCAGCCAAAGAAGCAGCCAAAGGAAGACAACATGGAGAAGTGGGAGAGGTCGTAGAGCCGGACGGCTACTACATGACAACTGAAGACAAGAAACCTGACAAAGAGACGTCCTGGAATCTGCTCAAGAAGTTACAAGACCAAGCTCCAAAAGGAAAAGAGCTGAATGGGAAAAAAGCAACACGTGAAGAAGGAAGGCTATCAATAATAGACTTCAAACTCTGCCTACCACAAAGTATGCACCCTATGGTGGTCCAATGGGTACATGGACCCACATCCACATATCAAAGACACAGATGAATGATCTGATTGGTGCTTACTAGTGTTGAGCGATATTGCTCGATATCTAAAAATATCGTATCGAAATTGTATCGCCGATAGCACTAAATATCGTCGATATCCGATTTCGATAGCGGAAGTCCAATGTAAGTCTATGGGAACAAAATATCGAAATTAAAAAAAACCTTTATTTCCTTGTAAACACTAAATATACACACATAGAATACATATATATATACATGTCATTGTGACATATATATATATACATATATGTATAGTTTATACACTTCTACATAGTAAAATATCCTCTGATTCAATTGCCGGGTAAAGCCGGCTTCTGTGAAAAGACAGAAGCACCCGACATGAAATGACACTTGGTGTACATAGGGTTAACCATGTCTTTTCATGTCGTTTGCTATCTGATTTGCACAAACAATTACATGAGTGGCTGTGTGCAAAATTTCAGACATGTAGGGGTTAATTAAAGGTGTAATTTCGTTGAAAAAAATGCGTGGGCTCCCGCTGTATTTTCTCCACCAGACAGACAAAGCAAAGCGAGTGGGGGCAGATAATAACAGCCTAGGGAGGGTACATTTTTTGTGCCCCCCATGGCTACTAACATCTGCCCCCAGACACCCCAGAAAGGGCAAATCTATAATTAGATTCGCCCTTTCTGGCACTTTGCCCGTCTATTCCCATTGCCCTGTAGCGGTGGCGAATGGGTTAATAATCTCACCTTACTGTCACCTTAGTATTGAAAGGTGACCTTAAGGCAGGTTAATAATTGAGAGCTGTCAATTAGACAACTATCAATTATTAATCCTATTGAAGTAAATTAAAAAAACACAGACACATTAATAAAAATTAATTTTAATGAAATAAAAACACATTTTTTTGACCATATTTTATTTTACACTTAATCCGTGCGAAGCCATTGATCTACTAAAATAAAGATAAAAAAATAAAAAAACATTATTCTTACCTATTCCGCTGATCTGTCACGTCCCACGCTGTAATCCTTCACAAAGGGTTAACTAGCTTTGAGCCAAGCAGTGCAAGTAATCCTGCATGCTCAGCTCAAAGCTCCTGAATGAATAAGTTCCTCTCCTGGCGACAGGAGAGGATGTGTTTCATGAATGAAGCTTAATTGATTGTATCCACTTTCCCTTTAGGTCAGGTCACTAAAGTTAAATTGTCAATAAATCAATTAAGCTCCATTCATGAATCTATTCCTCTACTTTCGCTGGGAGAGGAACTTATTAATTCATGGGGTTAGAGCTAGTAGACAGAATTATCTCCCTGCTAACTGTAACCTGTTAACCCTTTCTGATGGATTACAGCGTGGGACCTGACTGTACATCGGATTGGTAAGTATAATTTTGCTTTTTTATTTTTTTTTATTACAGGAAATGGTTTTAGCAGGAAAATAAAATATGGTAAAAAACTGTGTGATTATTTAATTAAACTTATTTTTTATTAAACTGTGTGTGTTTGATTTTTCTTTCATACAATAGGATTAATAATTGATAGTTGTCTAATTGACAGCTCTCAATTATTAACCTGCCTTTAGGTCACCTTTCAATACTAAGGTGACAGTAAGGTGAGATTATTAACCCATTCGCCACCGCTACAGGGCAATGGGAATAGACGGGCAAAGTGCCAGAAAGGGCGAATCTAATTATAGATTTGCCCTTTCTGGGGTGTCTGGGGCAGATGTTAGTAGCCAGGGGGGGCACAAAAAATGTACCCTCCCTAGGCTGTTATTATCTGCCCCCACTCGCTTTGCTTTGTCTGTCTGGTGGAGAAAATACAGCGGGAGCCCACGCATTTTTTTTCAACGAAATTACACCTTTAATTAACCCCTACATGTCTGAAATTTTGCACAAATACACTCATGTAATTGTAAGTTCTAAACAAATATCAAAATACAGGAAATTACATGGTTAACTGTGTGGAAACAATGTATCATTTCATGTCGGCTTCTGTGATTTCACAGAAGCCGGCAATTGAATTAGCGGCTATTATACTATGTAGAAGTGTATGAACTATAAATATAAATATATATATATATGTGTCACAAATTCAATGACATGTATATATATATATATATGAGGTGTAAAATTTCTGAAAAAAATGCGTGGGCTCCCGCCCTATTTTCGCAACCAGACAGACAAAGCCAGTGAGTGGGGGCAGATAATAATAGCCCAGAGAGGGACCATTTTTTTTGGCCCCCCCGGCTACTTAACATCTGCCCCCAGACACCCCAGAAAGGGCAAATCTCTAATTAGATTTGCCCTTTCTGGCACTTTGCCCGTCTATTCCCATTGCCCTGTAGCGGTGGCGAATGGGTTAATAAGGGGTTAAAATGACCTTGCAATTGAAAGGTCACTTTAAGCCAGGTTAATAATTGAGAGCTGTCAATTAGACAACGATCAATTATTAATCCTATTGTATGAAAGAAAAATCAAACACACACACTTTAATAAAAAAGAAGTTTAATGAAATAATCACACAGTTTTTGACCATATTTTATTTACCTGCTAAAACCATTTCCTGTAATAAAAATAAAATAATAAAGTAAAATTATTCTTACCAATCCGATGCACAGTCAGGTCCCACGGTGTAATCCTTCAGAAAGGGTTAATGTTTACTGCAGGGACCGCAGCTAATGCTGCAGCCTCACAGTAAACCCCCAAATGAATGAACTCCTCTCCTGGCTGACAGGAGAGGAAGTGGAAAGCTTAATTGATTGCTTTCCACTTTCACTTCAGGTCAGCCAGGGACACCATCAGTGACGTCAGAGGGAACTGATTAACAAAAATAGGGGTTCCCTTCTAGAAAAAATTGGCGTGGGGTCCCCCCTATTTTTGTTAACCAGCCAGATGAAGCAGACCGCTGAGGTCTGGTTTTTCAGGCTGTTAAGGAGCCAAGATCCATGGACCTTGCCAGCCTGATAATACCAGGCCACAGCAGTCTGCATATCTTGGCTGATTAACAAAAATAGGGGATCCCCTCGAAAAAAATTGGCGTGGGGTCCCCCCTATTTTTGTTAACCAGCCAGATGAAGCAGACCGCTGAGGCCTGGTTTTTCAGGCTGGTAAGGATCCAATATCCATGGACCTTGCCAGCCTGATAATACCAGACCACAGCAGTCTGCTTAGCTTGGCTGGTTAACAAAAATAGGGGATCCCCTCGAAAAAAAAAACGGCGTAGGGGTCCCCCTATTTTTTGTTAACCAGCCAAGTAAAATGCAGACTGCTGCGGCCTGGTATTAAAAGACTGTCAAGGCCCATGGATTTTGGCCCTCAACAGCCTGATAATACCAGGCTACAGCAGCCCCACATTTGGCGCATCAAAAGATGTGCCAATTGTGGCACTTTACCCGGCTCTTCCCACTGCCCTGTAGCGGTGGCAAGTGGGGTAATAAGGGGTTAATGTCACCGTTGATTGCACGGTGACAATAAGCCCGGTTAATAATGGAGAGGCGTCAATAAGACACCGATCCATTATTAATCCCAAAGTTTTTAAATGTGTAAAAAAAAGACACAGCAAGAAAAAAGTCTTTTAATGAAATAAAAGAGACAACACAGTTTTCATTTCTTTTATTGTACTCTCATTCCTGCGACGCCATCGATCTCCTGTAAAAAAAGAAAAAAAAAAAAACCAACAGTATACCACCTGTCCGACGCAGTCCATAACGACAGTCCCACGACGATCCAGCTCTGCTACATCGCAATGACAGGCAGAGCCTGTCATCGCAACGCAGCACAGCTGATTACCTGCTTCCCCGGCGGTGACGTCATCGGACTGACTGCTTTACGGCCGGGATTACCCAGCAGTCACTGCAGTTATCGCGAGAAACTGCATGTGACCGCCGGGGAGAAGAGGATGGCGGCCATGAAGCAGTCCAGGACGTGACCGCCGGAGATCTTCTGCCAGGTAAGTGCCGCTGACTCCTGACAGACCCGACCGACGGACACTGACAGTGACAGACCCGACCGACGGACACAGACAGTGACAGTGACAAATCCGATTCCGGTATTCGATAAGACGAAAATATCGAAACGAATTATCGAAAGGCCGATAGAGCTAATATCGGCCGATAGCCGATATTTGCATTATCGTATCGCTCAACACTAGTGCTTACTGTTTCGCTTCAGGGATCTCCACCCTAACAGCCAAACTCACCAGCAGCTGTCTGACCTGCGGCAAATGCAAGCCTGGACGTATGGAAGAAAGTCCCCCTCACCTCATCTGGAAAGACCACTCTACCAGCTTCAAAGGATCCAGATAGACCACATCCAGATATCGCCAAGTGAAGGATTCAAATACGCCATTGTGGTCAAAAGAAGTATTTTCAAGATGAACAGAAGCGTTCCAAGTCAGCAAAGACTACTGCAAAGCAGCTACTTTCAGAAAATAGTGTGCAGATACGGGGTTCCAGAAATGATAGAAAGTGATCAGGGACCCGCATTCACAGCAAATCTGACACACAAGACCCGATTAGCAGTAGGGTCAGATTTAGGCCTACACACTCCTTACCACCCCAGAGCAGCAGGAAGGTAGAAAAACTGAACGAAACACTTAAGAATAGAATGCTGAAAAATTGCCCAAGAGACACGCAAACCATGGCATGACACACTCCCTATTGCACTGTTTAGCATAAGGCACACTCCCAGAGACCCAGAAAAGCTGTTTCGTGCCTGCATCTTCTGCTAACAGATAAGACATTTTCTTCTTTTAGTTTTTTGGTGCCTGCATTTTGTCCTGCACTTCTGTGAGGGTCTGCCGGGTCCCCTTCGGGGGGCTTATGCTCCTCTCAGTTTAGTTCAGCCACTGTTTGTTCATTTGCTTTTTCCAGTTTTTTCAGTGGCTGCTGTTTAGTTTTTGTTACACCAGAGAACTAATTTAGGTGGTAGAGGTCGTGTGATCTCAGGTGTTTTTGTAATTAGTAGAGTTGGTACTTTTCAGGGTTTTTTGGGGTTGCCGTAAGTGCCTTTCCTATCCTTTTCTATTTAGGAAGTTTGGGCCCCAACGTTTGCTCATACTATTTTCTGTCTGTGTCTGTATTTCCTCTTGTCTAACCGCCATTACATGTTTGGGGGCTTCCTATGTTCTTTGGGGATCTGCTCCGGGGCAGATAGCTTTCCTTTTTCTATCTTTAGGTGTAGTTAGCTTCTCAGGCTGTGACGAGGCGTCTAGGACCAACGTAGGAACGCTCCACGGCTGCCTTTAGTTGTGGTGGTTAGTCAGGGTACTGCAATCCCATAGATTCCAACCTCTCTGGTGTATTGCTTTTTTTGCCTGCTCTCCTCAGCTACCAAATCATAACACTTATGTAATTGAATTGGTCAAAAACTAATGTCCATTCTCGAGTTTTTCTCCTCACTGCCAGATTTGATGATCCTGTCCAAGAGCCCCAGATGACATCAACCTCTGTGTAACTAGAGGGAAAGCCTGTTTGAATCCACGTATCGCATTGCAAGGAAGCTCCCGTACCAGGAGAGACACCTAAGCCATGAAGGATGTCGTGGATGCTCTGACTGACCAGACAGATGACCAGATGACCTACCTGATGAGTTCAAGGCCAGAGACCAAGTTAAAGCAGGATTTGAGTCACCATAAACAAAAATGTTGATTGGATAAATTACATCTATTATAACCAGCAGAGATTTGTTAACTTCACCATAGATGCTGTAAAAGGTTTGGCAGCACAGTTAGGCCCCTTTCCATTATGGCATTCCAGAATAGAATGGCTTTGGATATGATTCTAGCTGAGAAAGGAGGTGTTTACAAAATGATCAAAGACACCTGTTGCATCTACATCCCAGACAACACTGGCCCAAATGGTAAAGTCACAATGGCAATACAGAAACTTAATGAGTTATCAGAGGAACTGAAACAGAACTCAGGTGTCACTGACCCATGGGATCGATACTTTGGGTGGATGAGTGGGTGGCAGAAAATGTTGGCACAGGTTGAGACAGCCATTATGGGGGTTCTCATTTTTGCATTAATTACTGGTTGCTGTGTAATTCCTTGTATCCGCAGGATAATGGAAAAAACTGTTCAGGAGTAGAGTTGAGCGATACTTTCCGATATCCTAAAGTATCGGAATCGGAATGGTATCGCCGATGTCACTAAAATATCGGCGATACCCGATACCGATACCGGAAGTCCCATGTAAGTCTATGGGAACAAAATATCGCAACTAAAAAAACCCCATTCTTTCCTTGTAAACACTAAATATACACACATAGAATACATATTATATATATATATACATGTCATTGTGACATATATATATACATATATGTATAGTTTATACACTTCTACATAGTAAAATATCCTCTGATTCAATTGCCGGGTAAAGCCGGCTTCTGTGAAAAGACAGAAGCACCCGACATGAAATGACACTTGGTGTACATAGGGTTAACCATGTCTTTTCATGTCCTTTGCTATCTAATTTGCACAAACAATTAAATCAGACTATTGTTGCAAAATTTCACACCTGTAGGGGTTAATTAAAGGTGTAAATTCGTTGTAAAAAAAACGGACTTTTTTTGCTACGAATTTACACCTTTAATTAACCCCTACAGGTGTGAAATTTTGCACACATAGTCTGATTTAATTGTTTGTGCAAATTAGATAGCAAAGGACATGAAAAGACATGGTTAACCCTATGTACACCAAGTGTCATTTCATGTCGGGTTCTGCATTTTCACAAAAGCCGGCAATTGAATTAGCGGCTATTATACTATGTAGAAGTGTATGAACTACAAATATAAATATATATATATATGTGTCACAAATTCAATGACATGTATATATATATATATGAGGTGTAAAATTGCTGAAAAAAAATGCGTGGGCTCCCGCCCTATTTTCGCAACCAGACAGACAAAGCCAGTGAGTGGGGGCAGATAATAATAGCCCAGAGAGGGACCATTATTTTTGCCCCC
The DNA here is from genome assembly GCA_033576555.1 of Oophaga sylvatica. Lineage (NCBI taxonomy): Eukaryota > Metazoa > Chordata > Amphibia > Anura > Dendrobatidae > Oophaga > Oophaga sylvatica. Next base: position 36,401 of record JARQOD010004833.1, read on the forward strand.
CCCCCGGCTACTAACATCTGCCCCCAGACACCCCAGGAAAGACAAATCTATAATTAGATTCGCCCTTTCTGGCACTTTGCCCGTCTATTCCCATTGCCCTGTAGCGGTGGCGAATGGGTTAATATGGGGTTAAAGCCACCTTGCTATTGAAAGGTGACCTTAAGCCAGGTTAATAATTGAGAGCTGTCAATTAGACAACTATCAATTATTAATCCTATTGCATGAAATAAAAATAAAACACACACACTTTAATTAAAAATCATTTTAATGAAATAAAGACACATGTTTTTGACCATCTTTTATTTTACTGCAAAAACCATTTCCTGTAATAAAAATAAAATAAAAAAGCAAAATTATTCTTACCTATCCCATGCACAGTCAGGTCCCACGGTGTAATCCTTCAGAAAGGGTTAATGTTTACTGCAGGGACCGCAGCTAATGCTGCAGCCTCACAGTAAACCCCAAATGAATGAGTTCCTCTCCTGCCTGACAGGAGAGTAAAGGCTGGGTGTCACATAACGATACACCAGCGATCCCGACAACGATATGCACTTGTCAGGATCGCTGGTGTATCGCTACATGATCGCTGCTGAGCTGCCAAACAGGCAGCTCAGGCAGCGATCTGGGACAGCGACACTGCGGGTAACATCGCTTAAGGGCCCGTCTCACATAGCGATATCGCTACCGAGATCGCTGCTGAGTCACTAGTTTTGTGACGCAGCAGCGAGCTCACCAGCGATATCGCTGTGTGTGACATTCAGCGACGATCAGCCCCCCTGCCGGGTATCGCTGATCGTCGCAGAAATGTCAGGACCTTTTTTAGATCGCTGGTTTCCCTCTGACAGGCACGCATCGCTGCGTGTGACAGGCGGGAGACCAGCGATCCGCTGGTAACCAAGGTACACAGCGGGTTTCCAGGCACCGCGCAGTGCTTGGAAACCCGCTGTGTACCTTGGATACCAGCTCCCTGCATCAGGGCGCTGGTATCCAAGGTACACAGCGGGTTTCTAGGCACAGCCCCGCGCCTGGAAACCCGCTGTGTACCTTGGTTACCAGCGGATCGCTGGTCTCCCGCCTGTCACACGCAGCGATGTGTGCCTGTCAGTGGGAAACCAGCGATCAAAAAAAGGTCCTGACATTTCAGCGACGATCAGCGATACCCGGCAGGGGGGCTGATCGTCGCTGAATGTCACACACAGCGATATCGCTATGTGAGACGGGCCCTTAAGTGGAAAGCTTAATTGATTGCTTTCCACTTTCACTTCAGGTCAGCCAGGGACACAATCAGTGACGTCAGAGGGAACTGATTAACAAAAATAGGGGTTCCCTTCGAAAAAAAAATGGCGTGGGGTCCCCCCTATTTTTGTTAACCAGCCAGATGAAGCAGACCGCTGAGGCCTGGATTTTCAGGCTGTTAAGGAGCCAAGATCCATGGACCTTGCCAGCCTGATAATACCAGGCCACAGCAGTCTGCATATCTTGACTGATTAACAAAAATAGGGGATCCCCTCGAAAAAAATTGGCGTGGGGTCCCCCCTATTTTTGTTAACCAGCCAGATGAAGCAGACCGCTTAGGCCTGGATTTTCAGGCTGTTAAGGAGCCAAGATCCATGGACCTTGCCAGCCTGATAATACCAGGCCACAGCAGTCTGCATATCTTGGCTGATTAACAAAAATAGGGGATCCCCTCGAAAAAAATTGGCGTGGGGTCCCCCCTATTTTTGTTAACCAGCCAGATGAAGCAGACCGCTGAGGCCTGGTTTTTCAGGCTGGTAAGGATCCAATATCCATGGACCTTGCCAGCCTGATAATACCAGGCCACAGCAGTCTGCTTAGCTTGGCTGGTTAACAAAAATAGGGGATCCCCTCGAAAAAAAAACGGCGTGGGGATCCCCCTATTTTTGTTAACCAGCCAAGTAAAATGCAGACTGCTGCGGCCTGGTATTAAAAGACTGTCAAGGCCCATGGATTTTGGCCTTCAACAGCCTGATAATACCAGGCTACAGCAGCCCCACATTTGGCGCATCAAAAGATGTGCCAATTGTGGCACTTACCCGGCTCTTCCCACTTGCCCTGTAGCGGTGGCAAGCGGGGTAATAAGGGGTTAATGTCACCGTTGATTGCACTGTGACAATAAGCCCGGTTAATAATGGAGAGGTGTCAATAAGACACCGATCCATTATTAATCCCAAAGTTATTAAATGTATAAAAAAAAGACAAAGCAAGAAAAAAGTATTTTAATGAAATAAAAGAGACAACACAGTTTTCATTAATTTTATTGTACTCTCATTCCTGCGACGCCATCGATCTCCTGTAAAAAAAGAAAAAAAACAAACCAACAGTATACCACCTGTCCGACGCAGTCCATAACGACAGTCCCACGACGATCCAACTCTGCTACATCGCAATGACAGGCAGAGCCTGTCATCGCGACGCAGCACAGCTGATTACCTGCTTCCCCGGCGGTGACGTCATCGGACTGACTGCTTTACGGCCGGGATTACCCAGCAGTCACTGCAGTTATCGCGAGAAACTGCATGTGACCGCCGGGGAAAGAAGATTGCGGCCATGAAGCAGTCCAGGACGTGACCGCCGGAGATCTTCTGCCAGGTAAGTGCTGCTGACTCCTGACAGACCCGACCGACGGACACAGACAGTGACAGTGACAATCCCGATTCCGGTATCCGATAAGACGAAAATATCGGTACTCGGAATCGGAATTCCGATACAGCCAATATCGGCCGATACCCGATATTTGCAGTATCGGAATGCTCAACCCTATTCAGGAGACAACCAATTTGATGCCACTCACCATCTTGGACCTCGCACCAGTCCGGATGGAACTGCCTGGCTTGACCAGATCTCCGAACTACCTCCAGACTGAGAATACACATCCTTGATGAAACATCCTATCAAATAAAGAGACTATGATTGCAAACACATAAACCCCCGACAGGGACAGTCCTCCTGACCGCCATTTGCGAAAAGTCTATATTCGGTGGGGGAGACATGCGCTAGGGGTGTCTCAACTCGCAGGCAGAACAAAAGAGTTGCAGCGCTTGGGCCAGGAGCAGGTTTTTTAGGGCAAGTGGTATCTAAGGGGGGACTGTCATGGAAATATATATGTATTCCATATATTCAAAGTATATTCACATATATGTATTCACAATTCACAGTTAGATAGATCTCACTTGCTAAAAAAAACCCTGTGCTCACATATTTCTAGGCCAGCTATAATCAGTCGTTTTAAAGAAATCTGGCCTTCATAAGGCCTTCGTAAAGGAACAAATACATGAAGTACAAAAAGTCCTATTAGATATCTGTTGTTTACATTATAGTTATGCAAGACAACTAGGTCACAAGAATATAAACAATAATTCTGCAACTTCAGCTCTTTTAATCATGATTATCATAATTATCATATTTACACTAGAACAGCCAATAATCTAGCAGCTTTTAATTGTATGTTAATTGACTAACCAGCCCCTTTTTGTAAACGTATAAAACCTTGAATGAATAATAAATGTAGGTCTTTGACGAACTGTTATACTGACACTTTCGTGTGGACAGTCCTCATTTCGTTCTGAGCGCTCAAAAAGACATTATATAGAGATTTGGACATGGCAAGCAGCAAACACTGAAGGATATTTTTATTCTAATTAAATTTCCATATCAGTCCTGCAACTATTTTTGTGTTTTTAACAAGTTTTTGGACTGCTATGGGCCTGCCAGATAACCGCAGCTACGATGTCGATGCCTCCTGCAGATCCTCCTTCTCTTTTGAGCTATTGACAGCGGCACCCTCTTCCCTCAATGGATGCCAATCCGGGTCAATAACTGGGTCATCAATCACCTCCTCTTTAATTTCATCTGCACCTTCCTCTGTGTCACCGCGTAAGGTGGTATAGTATGTGGGAAGGGGCACCTGAGTTTCATCAGGGTCAGAATCTGGCTCAGTAGACTGCGAGGGCAAGGCAGTGCTCTGGGTGAATGTAACAGCAGAATCATATAGCAGTGGCTGTGCATCAGTGCACTCCATGTCATATTCATCTTGGACTGGCGAATTCAGGATTTTACTTGATAACCCAGGCATGGTATGTGAAAAGAGCTCCATGGAGTAATCAGAATTGTGGCCTGACGCATCCTTCACTTTGGTGGGGGTGAAGGACACAAGGAAAAGTGTTGTTCCTGACCAGGAGCCTGCACTGACGACTCAATGTTTGAGGCTGTTTCGGCAATGTGAGCCAAAACCTGTTCCTGATGCTCCGGCTTTAAAAGCGGTTTTCCTACTCCTAGAAAAAGGAGCCTTCCAGGCCTTCTGGAGCTAGATGATGATGCAGGCTCAACACCTCCTGCCTTAGGTGCTATTGTGCTTTTGGCACTACCAGCAGATGCACCACCACCACCATCAGTACCAGCTGGCCCCCCCGCCCACATCCTCGGCCTCTTCCACCTTACTTCCTCATGTGTCGGAAAATGTACCAAAAATACCAGCAGATATATGGTACTGTATGAAGAGCGTACAGCTGTATACGGTGAAGGGGAAAAAGTAGGGAGAAATTAAAATCTCCATATATATTTCCGGAGTCACACACAGATGCTCTCTCAGTATAGATTTCACCGTAATACAAACAGCAGAAATACGGTACTGTATCAGAAGCGGACAGCTGTAAACGGTGTAGGGAAAAATTAAAATCTCCATATATATTTCCGGAGCCACACACAGATGCTCACTCAATATGGATTTCACCATAATACAAACAGCAGATATACGGTACTGTATCAGAAGCGGACAGCTTGATACGGTGTAGGGAAAAATTAAAATCTCCATATATATTTCCGGAGCCACACACAGATGCTCACTCAGTATGGATTTCACCGTAATACAAACAGCAGATATACGGTACTGTATCAGAAGCGGACAGCTGAATACGGTGTGGGGAAAAATTTAAATCTCCGTATATATTTCCGGAGTCACACACAGATGCTCACTCAGTATGGATTTCACCGTAAAACAAACTGCAGATATACGGTACTGTATCAGAAGCGGACAACGTTAAACCGTGCAGGGGAAAATTTAAATCTCCGTATTTATTTCCGGAGTCACAGACAGACGCTCACTCAGTATGGATTTGACCATGATGCAAAGAGCAGAAAAACGGTACTGTATCAGAAGCGTATAGCTGTATAAAGTGAAGGGGAAAATTTAAATCTCCGTATATATTTCCGGAGTCACACACAGACGCTCACTCAGTATGGATTTGACCGTAATACAAAAGGCAGAAAAACAGTACTGTATCAGAAGCGTACAGCTGTATACGGTGAAGGGGAAAATTTAAATCTCCGTATATATTTCCGGAGTCACACACAGACGCTCTCTCAGTATGGATTTGACCGTAATACAAAAGGCAGAAAAACGGTACTGTATCAGAAGCGTACAGCTGTATATGGTTAAGGGGAAAATTTAAATCTCCGTATATATTTCCGAAGTCACACACAGACCCTCTCTCAGTATGGATTTGACCGTAAAACAAAAGGCAGAAAAAACCGTACTGTTTCAGAAGCGTATAGCTGTATACGGTATCGGGAAAAATTTAAATCTCCGTATATATTTCCGCAATCACACACAGATAGTCAGCATGTATTTGTCTGTGATACCAGCCGGTACACGGTACTGTGTGAGGAGCGTACAGCTCTATACGGTGTGGGAAAGAATGAACGGTCGGTAACTGTGCAGAAAAAAAGAATAAAAGTATTAGTGCTGTGTAAAAAGCAGTCTGCACAGCAGTGTACACAGAGCAATACAGCTATCAGGCAGCCTAATAGCCAGCGCTGCTGCATGCAAGAAAATCCTCCCCTGTCACTGCACACTAACTGTACAGCATAATTGCTATCAGCACAAGCACATAAAGGGTATGCCACACTAAACAATATCGCTAACGGGATCGCTAAAAAACGTCACTATTTAGCGATCCCGTTAGCGATATTGTTCAGTGCGGCAGCTTCCAGCGACGAGCTTCCTGCTGTGATCTCGCTCGTCGCTGGAATCGCTCCGGACCCTATTTTCTCGTCGGCGCTCCCGCTGGGTAAGTATCTAATCGCTGTGTGGCACCTTTTCTTAGCGATTTAGCGGTACTTTTGTACCGCTAAAGTCGTTAAGAAGATCGCTAACGGCGATAGCGTCGTTAAATATATCGCTAAATGTGGCCGCATTTAGGAGGACAATTTTATATTACAGGAGGATTTATGTAATCTAGAAGCTTGGGCTGATAATGGCAAATGAGCTTTAATGGGGATAAATGTAAGGTCATGCACTTGGGTAGAACAAACAAGATGTATAATTATGTGCTTAATTGTAAAACACTGGGCAAAACTGTCACTGAAAAAGATGTAGGTGTATGGGTGGATGACAAACTCACATTTAGTGGCCAGTGTCAGGCAGCTGCTGCCAAGGCAAATAAAATAATGGGATGCATTAAAAGAGGCATAGATGCTCATGAGGAGAACATAATTTTACCTCTACACAAGTCACTAGTGCGACGACACTTAGAATACTGTGTACAGTTCTGGTCTCCGGTGTATAAGAAAGGCAGCTGAACTAGAGAGGGTGCAGAGAAGAGCGACCAAGGTTATTAGAGAACTAGGGGGGTCTGCAATACCAATACAGGTTATTACACTTGAGGCTGTTTAGTTTAGAAAAACTAAATCTTAGGGGTGATCTTATTACAATGTAAAAATATGAGGGGACAGTACAAGGACCCTTCTAATGATCTTTTTACTCTTAGACCAGAGACAGGGACAAGGGGGCATCCTCTACGTCTGGAGGTAAGAAGGTTTAGTCATAATCACAGATGCGGATTCTTTACTGTAAGAGCAGTGAGACCATGAAACTCTTTGCCATATAATGTTGTCATGAGTGATTCCCTACTAAAATTTAAGAAGGGCCTGGATGCCTTTCTCGAAAAGTATAATGTTACAGGTTATATATATATTAGATTCCTTGATAGGGCATTGATCCAGGGAACTAGTCTGATTGATGTATGTGGAGTTGGGAAGGAATTTTTTTCCTCATTGTGGAGCTTAGTGTTTGCCGCATGGCTTTTTTTTGCCTTCCTCTGGATCAACATGTTAGGCTATGGGTTGAACTAGATGGACTTAAAGTCTTCCTTCAACCTTAAACCTATGTTATGTTACTATGTTACTATGTATATACACTGTACAGTACCACTTCTTCTGTCCTGTATATATACACTGCACAGTACCACTTCTCCTGTCCTGTATATACATTGCACAGTACCACTTCTCCTCTCCTGTATATATACACTGCACAGTACCACTCCTGCTGTCCTGTATATACCTGTATATACTCTACACAGTACCATTCTCCTGTCCTGTATATATACACTGCACAGTATCACTTCTGTATATACAGTGGGTACGGAAAGTATTCAGACCCCTTTAAATTTTTCACTCTTTGTTTCATTGCAGCCATTTGGTAAATTCAAAAAGTTCATTTTTTTCTCATTAATGTACACTCTGCACGCCATCTTGATTGAAAAACAGAAATGTAGAAAAGTTTTGCAAATTTATTAAAAAAGAAAAACTGAAATATCACATGGTCATAAGCATTTAGACCATTTGCTCAGTATTGAGTAGAAGCACCTTTTGAGCTAGTACAGCCATGAGTCTTCTTAGGAATGATGCAACAAGTTTTTCACACCTGAATTTGGTGATCCTCTGCCATTATTCCTTGCAGATTCACTCCAGTTCCGTCAGGATGGATGGTGAACATTAGTGGACAGCCATTTACAGGTCTCTCCAGAGATGCTCAATTGGGTTTAGGTCAGGGCTCTGGCTGGGCCAGTCAAGAATGGTCACAGAGTTGTTCTGAAGCCACTTTCAGCTGTGTGCTTAGGGTCATTGTCTTGTTGGAAGGTGAACCTTCGGCCAAGTCTGAGGTCCAGAGCACTCTGGAAGAGGTTTTCATCCAGGATATCACTGTACTTGGCCACATTCATGTTTCCTTCAGTTGCAACCAGCCGTCCTGTCCATGCAGCTGAAAAACACCCCCATAGCATAATGCTGCTGCCACCACCATGTTTCACTGTTGAGATTGTATTGTGCAGGTGATGAGCAGTGCCTGGTTTTCTCCACACACACCGCTTAGAATTATCACCAAATAGTTTTATCTTCGTCTCATCAGACCAGAGAATCTTATTTCTCATAGTCTGGGAGTCATTCATGTGCTTTTTATCAAACTCTATGCGGGCTTCCATATGTCTTGCACTAAAGAGACGCTTCAGTCGGGCCACTCTGCCATAAAGGCCCGACTGGTGGAGGGCTGCAGTGATAGTTGACTTTGTGGAGCTTTCTCCCATCTCACTACTGTATCTGTGGAGCTCAGCCACAATGATTTTGGGGTTCTTTACCTTTCTCACCAAGGCTCTTCTCCCACGTTTGCTCAGTTTGGCTGGACGGCCAGATCCAGGAAGACTTCTGGTGGTCCTCAATTTCTTCCATTTAAGGATTATGGCAGCGACTGTGCTCTTAGGAACCTTGAGTACTGCAGAAATTCTTTTGTAACCTTGGCCAGATCTGTGCCTTGCCACAATTCTGTCTCTGAGCTCCTTGGCCAGTTCCTTTGACCTCATGATTCTTATTTGGTCTGGCATGCATTGTGAGGTCTTATATAGACAGATGTGTGCCTTTACAAATCAAATTATGCAAATTGTCTCTTCAGAGAGGAAGAGAGCTAGAACTCTAGTGCCACCTTTTGGAAGATAGCAATCCTACAAGTCAATGTCGACCCTTTAACGAGCCTTATCAAATGACCTAGGATAATAGCCAAACCAGAATCTCAATTTGCAGACACTGTGTTTCTTTTTTTTTTTTTTTTTTTTAAACCATTCAGGTTAGTTATAAACAACTCAATATAAGCTCATCAACTTAAACGTCGTTGTTTCAACTCTCATCATCATGGTTCATATTTAATTCAGCATAACAAACTAAAGGTATACACAAAAGACGTCATAAACATCAATAAACATCACTAAAATTCACTGATATTTGATCAAGTGCTGCCATTTTTTAAATTTCCAAACGCCCTCTGCATCAGAACCACCACCGCCTTCACTGTCTAATTTATAAATCAAGTATAATCTAGAAAGGATCAGCCCGACACACTTATTCACAGATAAATGCTTCTCTTTGAAAATTCCTAAATTCCTCACATCCCACAAACTCTGCATCACACAAGTCATAATTAACCATAGGATTCTATTTTTCACACGACCACATGCACCAATTCCAAACATTGCAACACGCCAGTCAATAAAACTCACACCCGCTAACTCCTTACACAACCCACCTACACACTTCCACACACTGTACGCATAATCACAGTCCCACATAGTATGCCACACAGTCTCACATCCACCACATCCTTCTCTCGGGCACACTTCCGTTCTGGTCAGACCTCGTCTCTTCTGAACCTGTCGCACAGGCAAAATATTGTGCAAGGACATCCATACAATATCCCTCTGTCTATTAGACATCCCATGCGTTCCCAAACTCTTCCATGCAACCGAGACTTCATTCCCTCTCAAACCCACAATATTACTCTCCACATCATTCTTATGTATTATTTTCATCACCTTCTTAGCCATTCTAAAATCATTCATCGACACACTCAGTAAATCATGTTTCCTCACAAACTTTTCAATCACCTCATACCAGACCGGACACTTGAAAGCAACAGGCACTCTAGCATCCCTCTTTCTCCAACACAAGCCATACAACATCCAACCAGCAGAATATCTTGCCATATAAGCTCCTTTATTTCCTTTATTCAACAAAATAACTACCGTTTTGATATACTGAAGCCCCAGAAAAATCTCAATGTTTGGAAAGGCCATGCCACCATGGTGACATGCCTTAAAAAGACTTTCTCTCTTAAGTTTTTCTATTTTACTACTCCAGAAAAAAGTAAAAACTAACTTTTCCACTCTTTTTATTTTCCTATTAGACGGTGGAAAAACTGTTGCAATAAAAAGCAGAATCGGAAGAATCACCGCTTTTATGACCAAAATCTTACCACTCAAGGTCAAGTCTCTCAGTCGCCAATAATTTAACTTACGCTCTATGCGCAATCCACACTCCTCCCAGCTCTCCTTACCTTCCAAGTCCTTATTAAATAATACTCCCAGCACTTTGAGAGCACCTTCCTCACATTTAACCCCCTCCATTTTAACCCCATCATCCCCAAAACATTTAAAACTACATTTATTCCAATTCACTCTAAAACCAGACGCACCACAGAAAAACTCCAAAAGCAACTTAACCCTACTCATAGACGCAACATTTTCACTCACAACCACAACATCATCCATATATCCAAGAACTTTCACATGCTTTCCACCACTCCCCGGTACCAACAAACCTCGCACCACTTTATCACGTCTCACCAAGCACAACAAAGGTTCAATCACACATACAAATAAGACAGGGGACATGGGACACCCCTGCCTTACACCAGACATAATATTCACTTTCTCACTCAACCATCCATTAACAAGAAACTCACTTGACACACAATCATACAAAGACATTAACCCATTCACAAATTTTTTAGGAAATCCCATTCTCTCCAGAACTTTAAACAAAAACACATGCGAGACCCTATCAAACGCTTTCTCAAAATCAATTGTCAGAACCATACACTTCTGTTTCCTTCCCATGCAGTCCCCAATCAAATCCCTTAATAACAATAAGTTATCACTCATACTTCTTCCAGGCACCGCACACACCTGATCCTCATCCACAACACTACCAATCACCTCACGCATACGATTCGCCAACAATTTGCTATAGATTTTGTAATCTGCATTCAGCAGCGTTATAGGTCTCCAATTCTCTAAACACTTTCTTTCACCTTTCTTATACACAAGCACAACCACCCCCTCCTTCATTGATTCACACAACTTACCATTCTCCCACATGTACTTACATATCTCAGTCAAATCAGCACCCAGGAAATCCCACGCTTTCACATAGAATTCTACCGGCAATCCGTCTTTCCCTGGTGTCTTATTCTTTTTAGCACTCTTCATCACGTTTTCTACTTCATCCATAATCACATCCTCATTCAAAATATCACAATCTTCACTACCCAACTTGTTTTCTAACCCATTCAGCACTTCTGAAACAAGACCAGAGTCAATCCATTTTTTATCATATAACTTGCTGTAGAACCTATTCACCTCCTTTATCACATTCTCACCTGACACACACAAACCGTTCCTATCCAGGACTTTATCCATATCAACCTTTCTCCCATTCATTTTCTTAAAAAAGAACCTTGTGCACTTTTCATCTTTCTCAAGATGTTCTATTTTGGTGCGATAGATGATTTCCTTTCCTTTCGCATCCATAACACGCTTTAGTTCACTCTTTGTCTCAGCCAGCTCATCAGACACATCCATCCCACTTTCTCCACACTTCCTTAACCAGTCTATACGCCTGTTTAAATCATTAAATCTTTCCCGATAAATAGCAGCTTTTTTATAGCCCCATTTTTTGAAGAATTTTTTGCAACACACCTTAACCCAGTCCCACCATTCCAGCACACACGCAAAATTCCTCTTACATACTCTCCACTCTTTATACTTTATTTTTAATTCATTCATCACATCCTCATCTTCTAACAACCTAACGTTCAGCTTCCAAACCCCACCACCATACACACGGTCATCAATCGCACTAAACACACCTCTCAAACACTCATGATCAGAAAAAGGTACAGCATTTTGTTCAAAATTCATACACAACATATTTTTGGAAAACAACATTTTATCTGTTCTGGATGCAATACCACCCCTATCAGCATGGTATGTTGGCGGTGGTGGGATGCCAAATTTCAGAGCAGCAGCATCTAGAAGGGAAAAATCAGAAATAAGATTGGATAACTTTTTACCAGTTATGTCACAATTCCCTTCTGTGATGCAATTAAAGTCTCCAACTAAAACTGTAGGCATTTTGCCTGGAAGAAACAAACTTAATTTTTCCAAAAGAGCCAGACGCTCCTTTTTCCCATCCTTTCCTGATGGACAGTACACATTAATAATTCTAGCCCGCCACCCCCTATAGCTAACATGTGCAATTATACATCTACCCACCTCTACCACCGTGTAGCTATCTAAACTAATCTCCCTGTTACCCATTAATATCCCTACACCATCATTCCTATTAACACATGAGCCAGACCATACATGCTGACCGTAAGGCCAGTCTTTATCGCTTGGAGCGTCCTCAATCCCACATTCCTGAAGACAAAAGATGTGAGCATTCATCTGTTTAATATAATCTAGGACGACTGCCCTCCTGGATTTAGATCTAATTTGTCTGACATTCAGGGACGCAATGCCCCAACCAGCTTGGGGAGCCATAACATGATGGTGTTATTTACATGACGACAAACAGGCCACTTCTTCTTCAGCCGTTTTCGTCTTCCATCTGGAACTGCAACTCCCCGAATCTGTTTACGTCTGCGGGAATGCCTAAAAAAACATTGGTGTCAGGAGAGAAGACATTCTGAGGGTAACTACGTTCACTCACCGGACTTAAACAATCTTCACCGGCGTCCGCCCAATCCGTTCTGGGCTTTTTTACAGGAAGTTCCAGGCTCCTCCCTCCTCAGAGGGCCTTGCAAGAGTGAAGTCACCTTGATCTCCACAACTGGTCAACTCCTCCTCAGTAGCTAACCAAGATATACTGGGGGTATTACCAAGAGAACCCTCCAACTCCCCCTCCCCACAGACATCAGATTGATGAGGGAGCTCACATTCAACCTCAGCAAGTTCCAAAACTGCCACCTCTGGGCTGGGAGTCTCCGTTTCGGGCAGGGCCCCTCATGTGCATCCATGATTTCAGGTTCCTCAATAAGATCCGGGTCTGTAACCTGTGGAATGTCAACAACAGCAGCAGGGGGCGCAGCTGCCCCACCTGTGACCTCAGCGTAAGACCTAGGACTGATCCTGGCCTTACAATCCCGATACTTATGGCCCTCCTCACCACAAGCATTACACATAACAGGATTTGTGCAGTCTTTTGCCATATGGCCGGAACCATTGCAATTCCTACAAGTTGGCATGTCCTTGCAACTATCCTGGGTATGCCCGAAATTTTTACACCTCCTGCAATACAGTGGGGCATCTGGAAAAAACAAAAAAACACTATTTTTCCCAATTGAAAAATTAAGAGGGGGTAATGGATGCCTCCCGGGCCTTGGGGATCCATCCCAAATCTCACAAAAAATTTGTACTTCCCGGTCCAGAGCCCTTCTCCATTCAGGACCCTGTGGGAGTACTGAACATAAATGCAATGTCTTTTCAAAAATAAAGTAATGTCCTCCAGGGAAACAAAAGGGTTGTGCATGAAAACCACAAGTGGGATATCCCCCTTAGAGTATAGCACAGTAAAGGTAAGTCCTTCCAGCAAAGGATTTGCAACTCCATTTTTCAGGGCAGTAAACAAATTCTGGCAAGCCGCCAAGAAGTAGCACCAGCACATATCCCTTCCCCCCTGAACTCCTGCAGCTTTTTCAGACTCCGAACTTCAGGATGTCATAAAACACATGTTGCCCAAATACCCCGGGGAAAAAAATGAATTTCTTTTTTCAGCGATTTCAATCGGAATCCATTTTTGACCGGCTATCCCGGTCCAGAAAATTGAAGTCGGACCCCATGCCCAAAAACTCCAAGGATCTTCTCCGAACCCTCCTGGCTATCCCCCTAAGCAGAAACCCGGTTTAAAGCCCCCGAAGTGGCGATGCCGGAAGGCCAAGAGACGCATAAGGTACCCTTTTTTTTTTTTTTTTTAAACCATTCAGGTTATTTTAAACCAACTCAATATAAGCTCATAACTTAAGTCGTTGTTTCAACTCCATCATCTGGTTCTTTTAAATTTTCAGCATAAAACCCCAAGGTATAAAAAAAAAGCGTAAAAAAACATAAAAAAAATTCACGATTTTTGATAGGTGCTCCCTTTTTTAAATTTCCAAACGCCCTCTGCTCAAAACCCCCACCCCCTTCATATCTAATTTTTAAAAATCAAGTTTATCTAGAAAGGGGATCAGCCCGACAATTATTACAGATAAATGCTTTTTTTTGAAAATACCTAAATTCCTCAATCCCACAAACTTGCATCACAAAAGTCATAATTAACCTGGGGTTCTATTTTTCACAGACCAATCACCAATTAAAAAATTTTAAAAACCCGTCAATAAAAAACCCCCCCTAACTCCTTAAACAACCCACTACCACTTCCACCCCGTATGCGTAATCACGTCCCACATGTATGCCAAAAAAGTCTCACAACCACCAATCCTTCCCGGGCACACTTCCCCTTCTGGGAACCTGTCTTTCTGAACTGTGCACAGGCAAAATTTTGCAAGGGGAACCATACAATACCCTTTGTCTTTTGAAACCCTTTTGGGTTCCAAATTTCCATGAAAGAGATTCATTCCCTTCAAAAACCCCATATTACTTCCACATCATTCTTTGTATTTTTTTTTTCACCTTCTTGATTTAAAAATTTCATGCACACTCATAAAATTTTTTTCTCACAAAATTTTTAATCACCTCTCCGACCGGAACTTAAGAACAGGCACTTAATCCCCTTTCCCAAACAACCCAAAATCCCCAGAGAAAATTTGCCTTTTTTGTCCATTTTCCTTTTTTTAACAAAAAAATACGTTTTATATACGAAGCCCCCAAAATTCAAAATTTTTGGGAAAAAAACCGCACCTGGGACATGCCCCTTAAAAAACTTTCTCTTTAAGTTTTCTTTTATACTCCAGAAAAAAAAAAAAAAAAACTTTTCCACTCTTTTATTTTTCCATTGCGGGGAAAAACGGAAATAAAAAAAACCCCGGGAATCCCCCTTTTTCCAAAAACCCTCAGGTCAATCTCCAGTCGCCAAAAATTTTAAACCCCCCATGCTAAACCCCCCCCCCCCCCCTTTTAATTTTTAAAAATCCCCCCTTTGGGCCCCCCAAAAACCCCCCCCCTTTAAAACCTCCTCCCCCTTTCTTTTTTGCCCTTATCCAATCACCCCTAAGCCAAGCACAAGAAAACCAAAAAAGCAAATTCCCTCCAAACCAAAAATTACTCAAAAAAATTACTTAAAAAAACTTTTAAATTTGGGGGTTTTTGGGGGGGGGGACCCTTTATCGGGTCCACAAAGACAACAAAATTTCCCAACAAACCAATTTGCGGGGCAGGCCCCGCCGACCCAAAAAAAACTTTCCACCAACCTCCTTAACAGAAACCGCTTGAACACAAATTCAAAGAATTTCCCTTCACAAAATTTTTTTGGAAAACCTTCCCGAACTTTAAACAAAAAAAGCAGCCCTATCAAACGCTTTCCAAAATCAAAATTTAAACCATACACTTTGTTTTTTCCCTTTCCCCCCAGTCCCCCCAAATCCCCTTAAAAACAAAAGTTAACCCATTTCTTTCCCCCGGACCCCCAACCTATTTTATCCCAACATTCAAACACCTCAGATCATTTTCCCAAAATTGCTAAGATTTGTAATCTGCATTCAGCAGCGTTATAGGTCCCCA